>JANHGL010001312.1:29623-41477 GCA_024611195.1 Ceyx melanurus
CTCAGCCTCTCCTCATAAGGGAGATGCTCCACTGCCTTAATCATCTTGGTAGCCCTGCGCTGGACTCTCTCCAGTAAGTCTCTGTCTTTTCTGAACTGGGGTGCCCAGAACTGGACACAGTGCTCGAGGTGGGGTCTCACCAATGAGGCGTAGAGGGGGAGGAGAACATCTCTTGACCTGCTGGCCACACTTCTCCTAATGTATCCCAGGATGCCATTGGCCTTCTTGGCTGCAAGGATGCATTGTTGGCTTGGGGTCATCCTCCTATCCACCAGGACCCCCAGCTGCCTTATACCTGGCCTACTTCTAAATCAGCCTTTCCTGGATGCAGTTAGATCACCTCCCAGTATCCTCCTGTAACTGGAGAGATGGGAGGCATGAGCTCTCCCTAGGTTGGTCCAGTTTTAGTTTGCTGCTCCCTGTATTCAGGACCAGTGCCTGCCTGTCTTCTGTTCCTTTAAAAGGGACATCAGGAGTGGCATCTTAATGCTCTTCCCATACTCAAACACAGTCACTATGGGATGCCATGGCCATCTGCAAGGCATCCCATGCTTCCTCCTCCCGATAGACACAGTGGAGCCAGTGACTCTCACATGCTGTGGGAATGTGACAGCAGTATGGCCCAAACTGCTGCAAAACTGTGGTTGTTTTCTATAGATGGGCAAAGTCCCATGGACTGAGACTGTAACTGAGGTACTCTTACAAAGTAAGTACAGCTGCAGGGCAGGAGGGAGAAGCGTCACCAAGTGCTTGCATCATTTAGGTTTTCATGACCTAAAAAGATTTACAAACAGCAACCCCTAAAAAAACCCCAAACAACAAAAACAACAACAAAAAACCCAAAACAAACAAACAACAACCCAAACCCCTTCCAATTACTAAGTACAGAAACTAGAAATTTTTCATGGCCTGAGAATGAAAATAAATGTTAAATAGTTCAGGGCTATAAAACCACAGTATGTAATAAGATGAAAGTGATGTGGAAATAGGGTTCATTTTTATTTAGATGGTTCTGTCATGTCCATTCTTTTTAAGCTAAAATTTACTCTTTCCTTTGTCCTACATATTTTCAACTTATTTTGAACCCTGAATCAAAACATTTTTTTTTGTTTAAAAGTACAGACGTACTTGTTTCAACAGTTTGGATGCTTCACCCCAAAGGAAATGGTTTTGAATGGAGAAATTTGTCAAATCAGCTCCCATCAACAATTTTGGCTTTAATAAATTATACTTTCCCAAAGGGAGAGAAACCACAACAACTAAAATTTCACCAGAAAATAATCCTGACCAGTTCTTGATCTGGGGGTCTTGAATTACCTTGAGGCACAAGAATGAAGGTTGGGGTGACCTGGCCCTGGGTTTCACAAAAAGCAGTCAAAAAGATGAGGAAAATACATGTACATCACAGAGACTTGGATAAAGACACTCATGGCAAAGTTCAGCATGTCTCTCTTTCTTCATCTGTGCAGTGAGGGCAATAACACTTAATAGAACTGGGTCCAGTTGTGGTGAGGGTGGGAAAGAGGACAGAGGACTTAAGGAGCTACATAGCAAGTACAGAGATGAACTCCACAGAATATGTGGCTCATAGAACAGAGACAGACATCTGTCAGATGGGTCAGCAGCAAAGGTCAAAGGCAGTGAGGGTCCTGGATGGTTTATTTTTTGCTAGAAAGTCCTGTGCTCATCTTCATACCAAGCAGGATGAAACCAGTTTGAAAGCCCTAAATTCCTTCAGCAACAAGAGTGCTCCTTTGCATCCTGCCCCACTTCTCACCTCATTTACACTAGATATAATGAAGTAATTTTTGACACTGAGGGTGGGAATACACTTGCCCAGGTTGCCCAGAGAAGTGGTCACTGCCTTATCCCTGGAATCATTCCAGGTGAGGTTGGCCAGGGCTCTGAGCAACCTGCTCTAGTTGCAGATGTCCCTGCTTCCTTCAGAGGGGTTGGACCATATGAGCTTGAAAGGTCCTTTCCCACCCAAACCAGACTGTGATTCTATGATTTATGTTGTGTCTATCATATGAAGATTATTCCATGGCCTGATTTCTAACTCATGACTCTCCCCATGGTGTGCAGAGCATCACAGGAGATAGCTCCAGGTTGGAGAAGGTCACAGCTTAATCTCTCTGTGCAATCCTTGCCCAGGGAGCCTGGAGAAGAACACATCTTTTACAGTGCTCTGCCTGCACAACTCTGCACTTTGCATTGTAAACACTCTACAGAAGTGATTCCAACCACGATAATGAGAAGAAAAAAAAAAGATTACTTAAAAAAATCAAGCTTGTATTTGTTGTCACAGAAGAAAACTGCAAGCTAAGACAAGTTGTCATTATTTCCTTATCAGGACACATCAGTGAAGTCAAAAGTAGCTTATACAGAGCTTGTCCTTGAGGTAAACCTTAGGAAAAAGTGCTGGTGAGGAGGAGGGACTGATCTGTTTTGCTTATTGCCTGGGAACAGGTCGAGAAGTAATGAATCTTTGCGAGTGGAAAATTTAGGCAAAAATGTAGGAATGACACCTGTCAAGGGGAGAGGTGAAGTGTGACGGGCTCTGTGGGCTCTGTCTCTAGGGCTCTTTGTATCAGGCTGCTTCAATCCTTAGGGACAGCTGATCCCACCCCGAGGAAGTGGGTAGGGTAAACTAGATAACTGTCAAGGTCTAGAGAAGGTGTCTGCTATATGGAGGCTATAATGTTTCTCATTTGTCTGCTCAGTCCACAGAAGGATCCCAGGAGGGAGCACAAGACACTTTCAGCCAATATCAGGCAGCCTTATTATTAAGGGCAGGAGAACTCATAGGTGGTAAGACACACCACAAATTTCAATATTTTGTCACTGCGCTGCTTTAACTCTTCCACATCCGCAACACCCAACTGCTGTGATGCCTCTGGCATTTTTGTGTGTCTGCCACAAGTGTCACTGTTGGTCTGGGGAAAAAGGCATCAGATAATCAAGAACTCACATTTTGCTGCTTCCTATTGAGAAAGGTTTGGCTTTGTAAGGAAATAAATCAAACTACAAGATGGTTAGCTTCATAAAAATCACTATCATGAAAACTATCAGTGACACATAGGAACTAAAAATCTAGTGTAAAAATGGAGGTATAACAGTATAACTGGTTAATAGTTTTCAGAGGAGAGAAATGAAGGCATATTATTTAGGATCTTGCAAAAGACAGGCTTCTCACGGTTCTTGACGATTTTTTTCTCTTTGTAGCTTAAGATGAGAAGGCATCCATCCTATAAGGGATCAGAGACGAGTCACCACTGAGGATGAGAAAGAATTACTTTTAAACTATAAAGCAACGTTAACCGAGATGAAGAGGCAAAACACTGCAGCCTTGACAGAAGTCCGGATATATGTTGCCTTTCATAGAATTACATGGGTGATAAACAGCAATTGCCTCAAGAACAAAGGAAAAATAACATGGAAATGTCATTAAACCTGAAGTAAATAGTTGATGAAGCAATGTAAGCAACTGCTTCCTCATCAAGAACACCACAGTCCTGACCTTGGCAAGAAATCAAGTGGACCCATCCAGAATAATCTCCCTGCTTCACAACCAGCATAATTTCGAAGTTAAGAAGTAGTCATGTCCTCTAGTGCCCTTGCTGAGTTTCCATTTATTAAGTGGAGTATTCAGCATCATTCTTTCCTTTTCATGCCACACTGTCTTATTAAAATACAGAGCTGGAATGGAAAAAAAAAAGACTGTGTAAAATCCTGGCTGAAAGATCATGACCTCATCCGTCAATTGAGGAGTCATACAGACTGTTCTCCAAGATGGAAAAGTGCTACGATAAGGCTGGAAGAGCACTACAAAATAAGAAGTGGCACATATGATAGTTTAGTTATTAAGAGAAGCACTCTCCAACTGCCCCCTTTGAAGGAACAGCTTATTCTTTCTTTCACAGACAGAAGAAATACAGCAGAAGCTGGACCCAGAGGTGTGCACGTAGTCAGTCTGGCGGGCACTCTCTACACAGGCTCTTCTCCAGCAGGACACAAACCCAGGCACTGGGCTGGAAACCTGCCCAATGCAAGGCGTGACTGTGCAGGCTCATGCTGCTGATGCAAGGACAAGTGCCCTACTCTTGGCTCTGTGCTAGGTTCAGCCTTGGAGCTGCTTTTGCATTTGGTTCTTGACCTTGGGCAATTTTCAGATTGCAGAGGAGACCTACATTCAGTAATCATGCAACTGAGTTCTCCCAAAGAGACTGCAAAGCTTTTGTTTCATTAGCAGCCTATCAATCATCTCCTACTTCTCTGTTACTCCATTGATGAATGAACTTATCCATATTTCAATACTGGTAATTAACACAATTGAAAAATTAAATGATTCAATCTACAACTCTTATTGCAGGTTCATGGTACTCTTGTTCATTTAAGAAAAGCCATTCCTTGAACATGTTTAGGCAACAGCAGAATAATTACTGTAATTGTCACAAATTGTTAACTCAGGAGGTGACCCAATGAAGTGCAGTTCATTCAAAAATGAGCTACGTGAGCCAAGCAACCCCAGAAAACAATATCCTCCTCTGAATAATTGTCACAGGAAGCATTACATTTCATCCTGCTCTTAGCAACCTCAGATGGCTTTAATTTTTAGTCTCACATATAATATCAAGTGAGCTGTCTGCCTGAAGATGACTGTGCACAGCCAGTCATCCTGCCTGCAACACTGCTGAGATTATAGCTACCTTTCCTCGTTTGCTTTTGCTGTATCTACATCTGTGCTCATTTAAGTACTGGTGCTGCTGAAAACGTCAGTCAGGCTTTTGCTGTGATTGCTGTACTCATCTGTGATGTCTTGATAACACCAATAACCTTCCGTTCCCCATTTTGCGAGTGCCTGCCATACACAACACGAGACACCAGAGCAGCTGTCACTGCCTGGATTGCTCATTTGGTCAAACCATTCACCTATGGTCTCCATTTGGTAAAGTCATTCTGTAAAATTAAATTGAAAAGAAATCTGGAAACAAGATCTCTGTATCTAAAAGACTTTTCTTCATGGAAGGTCAAGTTTGAGTCTAAGCAGAGACAGACCCTTTTTCAGCTCAAATTTTGGGTAGTAAACAGATAAGGGTAACAGCCTTTAACTGATTTCACATCTCTGTGCATGTACCTAACAGCGAGCAAAGGATTTCCTGCCAATGCCTTCTCAAGCAGTGGCTCCAGAGAGTTGAAACTTAAAGTAAGAAGGGAAAGGAAAATCACCTTGACATTTTTTTTCTCCCAAAGTCAGCCACTGCTATTCTCATGGAGTCTGGAAAGACTTCTGCAGAGTGCTGAAGCAGGAGGGAAAGCAATGCAAGAGCAACCTGGAAATTCCTCATCAGGCTGTACACTGTTTGGGGTTATGTTGAAAATAAAGCAGTGTTTTTCCTCCAAAAGCAATGCATTTTCAGAAGCCAGATTCATCTGAGCTAAATCAGTTCTCACACACAACAGCATGAAGGCCAAATTCTTATTCCTCTCATGCTGGGGTAAGACGATGTCATGTCACAGCCAGGCACAAATAAGGCCAAGTTTAGGCTTTAGGGTTCGCTTCAGGCATTACTGTGGTTCCCATCAGATTCCTACAGACATGCTCTCCAATAACTGCATGGATGATTTTTTAGAGTAATGATGAAATACTGCTTTTGAGAGTGATGTTTTCACAAATAACAGCAATTGTGTTCTAGAGAGCAATTTTGAGGCTGGCTGTGCAGGTAAATTTCCCGAAATACCTGTAAGGATAGTCAGATAAAGTAGCTGGAACAACACTAGGGCTTTTATGATGCTCTGGGGGCAGCTAAAACTCTTCTTCCCATAAATTCTTTAAGTCCAACCTAATAACTTCCTCAGGGATCTGACAGCCCTCCCCACAAGGGCTTTTTATTTAAATTTCTTAATGTGCAAAAGTAAATACCTGATTTCATCTGACAACAGCAAGACAGATGTTTTGCTTCAGGATGGGAATGAGTCAGATTTTTCTCTGCAAATCTGTCCTTGGCTACCTATTACAGAAAGAACAGTCTTTGAAAGCATACACTCAGAGGTCAGCCTGGGGTAGTGGATAAAACGACTGTCACCAAAGGCTGCCTCGGCAACTCTTCACTTTGTGAGATCCAGTTGTATTAGTTAATGAAAAAGAATCAGCAGAGCTTATCCCAAAGAGAAGGATGAACTGTGGTTAAACATCTGAAATCTTGCCTGATTTTTATTGCCCCATGTTTCACTTTGGCTGGCTCTAAGCCTTCAGAGTGGCCAAACCACCAGAAAACAGAATAAGGCTCCATTCAGAAAAGCAATTCTGACTGGAACATTTACTTCAAGTCCTGCAAAAGTGCTACTGTATGACCAGGGAGGATGGAAAACCTGTTTTTCAAGAGAAGAAAAACACTAGGGCAGAGTATAAGGCTCCCTGTACCACAGTGGTTGTGTGATTAATCTCATGTAAGAGGAGTTAAAAGACATAATACCTAATGAGTAAAGACTTAATCTGGAAGCAAGAAAGCTTTTAATCATCAGATGATTGGTTTTTTCAGAGGTCCACTTCACAGGCAGGCTGTCATATGCATTTACAGACTGGTTTATGTAATATGACTGCTTGCAACAGCTGGGATTGGTCACCACAACTCAGGAGGACTCCTTTGATCATATTGCTTAAACCACCCTGTTCTGGTGAGAGGAAGCCCAAGGAGTCTAAACACACTTCCAAGTCCCTCCATGGTGATCTGCTTGGGGAGTAGAGTCATAGACTTGTTTGGGTTGGAAAAGACCTTTGTCATCAAGTCTAAGCACCCTGCAGGGAGCTGGGGCACCTGCAACTAGAGCAGGCTACTCAGAGCCCTGTTCAAACTCACCTGGAATGGTTCCAGGGATGGGGCACCAACCACCTCTCTGGGTAACATTAGCAAGTAGATCACCACACTCAGCATGAAAAATTTCTTCCTTGACTCCATCTTTCATAGATGCTTCCGAGGTAAAAAGACAAATCCTGTACCAAGGATAGTCAAAGACAGAAATAGAAGGAAGGCACTAAAGCCTGTCATTTATTCTCTGTACACTCTGCCTTTTGCTCTCTATCTTTGAGCCTACACAAACAGACATTCAAGACAGGGAGAGGTAACCAAGTCCCTGCCATATTCCTGCTCAACTCTTTTATTTCTGACTTCCATTCATGTCTAAAGAGGAGCAGGAGGAATTTCTGCTCTTGTGACCTTCCTGGATTCTAAATACATCATTCACTTCATTCACACTGCAGCAACCTTCAGATATTAGTGTGCCCCTAGATCAGTGCTATTTATTCTGGGAGAAAGTCCATTCTGTTCTGGACTTTGCTTTTGTTTCTCTTGGAGCTACACGACATTGCACAGCTTCTCTGAGGATAAGATCACAGACCATGCACTGTGGAGATTAAGAGGACTTGTTCATGGGGATGCTGTGGTTTTGTTAATGGACAAAAAAGGAGATTTTTGTGAGCTCAACTTACACATAAAATGAATGTACATTACTGTGTCCTAATTGCAAATAGCTTGGCTGGGGCTTTAAAAGCCTTTCATTCCAAGTCCACTGTTTGTCAAATGTCTTCTAATACTAACCATGGTTATAAAGAGTATATTATTATTGTTAATACCTACAGAAGCCTTTTCAGCAACTGCTCCCACCCAGTCCAGCACAAATACTCTCCCTAGCATAGGGGACTGGAGGCAACAGGAATTAAAAGGAACCCAGATAAGAGGAAAATAACTGGTTTCATAAAGACTGGGATGCCTGAAAGAACTCTTAAAATGCTGAAGACCCAGAATTGCCTAATTTGAGTGCAGACATTCCCTCCACAGCCTGCCCTGCAGTGTTGAGCTTGCAGAATTTCATCTTATTGTTCTTTTGACCCTAATTATTGTGCTTTATTTATTTTAGGATTGACAAACAGACTTTTTTCACTGCACTCACTGGATTTCAAGCACCTGAACTGCAGGGGAGGGATTGACTTCTCAGTGCTGCCAGCAAAGAATTATCTTGCCTCATTTGGGCCAAAGGTGAGCAGAAGACCCGAGATGAGTATCTTACAGTCACCCTTCCCTTCCCACTACTAACAAATTTGTGAAGTCCAGAACTCCTGTTTTCCTTGCTCCACAAGCCCTCACATAACTTGGATAGGGAGATCCCTGTGTCTAGAAATCAAGACAAATCTGGATTAAGCTCAAATGTTTCTGTCTATGAAGGATTAGGACAGAGTAATTAATCCAACTGACTTCCATTGAGACTCCATGGAACTTTTAAGTACACTTTTGAAAGTACTCCTAGATTATCATAGGACTTCCCAGTTTGAGTGACTAGACTAAAGGCCATAAAGAAGAGCTTATAGTACAATTAGGTATTAACTCAGGCCCTCTAAACCTCTATATAGCCCTTTAGATCCTAAGGAGTGTGGTTAGTGTTATATCCCAGAGGTCTACAGCTCTTTTTCTTAACACCAAGTTAAGTCTCAGACCACTAATATCTCTTTAGGAAACATTATACAACAACTAAACACTTACATATACAAAAAAACTTTAAAATCCTGACTAAGCAGTTGTTCTATCACACAGCAACCATTCCATAAGAAAAAAAAAAAAAAAAAAAAGGGGGGGGGGAACTGGAAGAAAGAAAACAGACACAAAAATTGATATGAGAACAAATTTAACATCACAACAAAAGTAATACCAACAAAGAATAAAGAAAGTTATACTCAGCCCAACAAATATACAACAGCCCCAAGATACAGGAAGGCATCTACAGGAACAAGAAGAACAGAATCACAAGAAAGCCAAACACACATACTCCCATTTTCAGCAAACTTCCCCCTTTATACTGAGCATGATGTTTCTGGTTTGGGACACACCTGTAGTCAACTTGAGTCAGCTGCCCTGGTTAACTCCAAACTGCTAATGGCCTGAAGACCATGGGTAATTCATTATTCTGTCCCAGTGAAACCAGGACAACTCTTTACTTGTTGTGATGTGGTTTAATTAGTTGTGAAACAGTTGAATAAGAAGACTCATTTTGGCCTGGGATAGACAAAGAACATTGATTACCAAATATTTACCTGGAGATAGCTGTGTGGACACAACAGTAGTAGTGGAGTTGAGGAAAAACAGCAAGAGGTAGAGGATGAACTAGAAGCTGCTCCATGCAATGAGAACACAGCAGATAACATCCACAGCCCTGTTTGGTCATATAGCTCCACCACAGCAAAATTAGAAGCGGTGCTGAAATTAAACATAAACCACATGTAATGTTATTCTGTAAGTGCAATACAAAACAGTGCAATAGCCTGATATTTTATATTAACCCTGGGAATTAGTAACTAAATTCCCTGCACCAACAACAAACAAATATCTGTAGGGTTGAGAGATGTTCTTGTTATGCAGAGTCATAATATGATCATTCTGCAAGAGACTTTTGAGATAAAGAGTCCAGGGGAAAATGTTAGTTCTATCTACATAAATTAAGTGCAATTTGCATCAATTACATGCTGTGAAGGATCAATATATGACCTTTTTCATGGCTTATATGTGTTTGTCTCCTGTCACCCTAGAAGTGAGTTGGGGGTGATCTGTGTGTCAATGGATCTATGGTCTTGTCTGGTCAATCTGCTGTCCCTCTGCTGAAGACACTTTGAACTGTACTGGTTGGTCAGTCTCCCATCTGTTTTTTTTTAATCTGGGCATTTAACAAACTATTCTAACCAAATTAAAAAGTATAAATTTCTGCTTACACTTCACTCAGACACTGCATCTGAAATCACTCCTGCTGACAATGTCAGCCACAGCCTCTTTCCTCAGCTGTACAAGGTCAGCAAGGCCAGACTGAATTTTTAAGCTGTTGGGTGTAAAGAAAAAAAAAATTGTTTGGGAAAGGCAAGAGGTTTCAAGAAACTGCATGATATGATTATGAACACCACAAACTGTTTGCATGAAGTGTTCACAAGAAACACTATTTCTTTGTTTTGCTTTTCAGGCTGAGAAATCCTCCTAATTGAAAATATCCTCTACCAGGCTTGTCCAAACACTAACAAGAACTGATTAATCCAACAGGAGAAGGGGGAAATTTTCTAGCCAGCAAGTCCAGTTCTCTCCCTTCACAGTAGCCTCGTTCAAACACACCAACCTCTACCTTAAAACATGTGAGGTTACAGGTCCAGAGGGACTTCCAGCTTCCCTCCAGTCCTTAAAATGGACAACCTCATTCGTTGGGATATTTCTTGGCCTCTAGAGAGATGCATAAGACAGTAACTGGCATGTCAGTAATTACCAGGATGTCTACCACTGTTCCTCTTTGCTGTAGTAGCTGTTGTGGAGAGCACATCTAGCTGTGCCAGATCCAACCCACCTTTCAGACATGAGGAGATTTCCTCTCC
This sequence comes from Ceyx melanurus, assembly GCA_024611195.1. Taxonomy (NCBI): domain Eukaryota; kingdom Metazoa; phylum Chordata; class Aves; order Coraciiformes; family Alcedinidae; genus Ceyx; species Ceyx melanurus. The sequence continues at coordinate 40,023 of JANHGL010001312.1, forward strand.
TTTTTGCAAGACTTAAAACTTTGAAACTCAGACTCCCTTGGCAGTGGAATCCCCCCATACACTTTCCTGACTGCTAGTCTAGCAACATAAACTCTTGGTTTACCCTGAATCTTTCTTCCCCCAGCCCCTTTAAAAAAAACACCATCAAAAAAAGCCAGATGGCACAGAAAAGTCAATGCTACTTTAATGGTAAATGTGAGAAGTAAAACAGAAGAGAGAAAAGCAAAGAAATTTGTAAGCAGTCTCTCTCCATCCAAAGCAATCCAAGGAAGCAGGTTCTCGAGAGATGTAGTTCTTCTGGAATTGAACATATGGATTTTCTATTTTAAATTCATGAGTGAATGTTAGAACTTTCAAGCCAAAACCAACAAAGGATTTTTTTTTTTCCACTCAGACATAGGTAGGGTCTTCAACTGTGATTTTGTCCAATAACTGCAAGGGCCAGAAGTGAAAATTGTGGCCTCACTGAAATCAGTGTCAAAAATCCTCATGTTTAACTGAAGCAGGGTTTCTTTCAGTTTAACCCTGGCAGGCCTTCATACTCAGAGTAGCTGCTCAGCATACTTAGAGCAGCAGAATCCCATAAAAGATCCTGGTGTCATTACAACCACACACCATGAACCCACAGCCTCCCCTGGCAAGCAAGAATGAACATTCTTGGGACTTGAGAACAAAATCTTCACACTTCTATCAAACATGCCCCTCCTGCTCCTCTCAAACTGGCTGCAGATGGGGATTCCCGCACTGTGCACCACAGAGAGAAGTTTTCTGTCAATGTGTCACCTTCTGCGTGCTGCATCTTCGCTACCATGCCTCTCAGATAACAAATGTAATGCTCATCAGTACCACGTTCCCCTTAGATAATACTTCTCTCCAACACCTTCCTTTCCACAAGCTCACATCAGCCAAACTGCTCATTCATGAGAGCCCACAACTCACAGGGCTCTGTCTCCACCCCAGGAGCCAGGCAGCGAGTCATACATGCTCCTTCTGCACAAAGCTTTTCCTTTCTATCAGTCTTTTTCTAAGCTAGCTTCCACTAACTGGCTGTGAGATCTTGGGACTGAGCTTCTACTTTCCCCCATCCCAGCAGAGGCTGCTTGTCAGGTCTGGGAGAAGGCATCACCCTGTGCTAGCTTGAGGAAGAACTGCTTTACTGTGAGGGTGATGGAGCACTGGAACTGGCTTCCCAGAGACATTGTGGAGTCTCCTTCTCTAGAGACTTTCAAAACCTGCCTAATGTGTTTCTGTGCAACATGCTCTAGGTGATCCTGCTTTGGCAGGGGAATCATAGAATGTTTAGGGCTGGAAGGAACCTCAAAAATCATCTAGTCCAACCCCCCTGCAGTGGGCAGAGGTATCATAGAATGTTTAGGGATGGAAGGGACCTCCAAAGGTCATCTAGTCCAGCCCTCCTGCAGTGAGCAGGGACACTCTCAAATAGACCAGGCTGCT
>JANHGL010001312.1:41577-53998 GCA_024611195.1 Ceyx melanurus
ACTGGAAGGTGGCTATAAGATGTCCTCGGAGCCTTCTCTTCTCCAGGCTGAACAACCCCAGCTCCTTCAGCCTGTCCTAGTTGAATTCAATGATCTCCAGAGGTCCCTTCCAAACTCTACCATTCTCTAATTCTGTGAGTCTATGAAAATTCTTATTAAAATTGCTATCAATCTATCTGCCCTCAAGACTAGGCTAATGGTTATAATGCAGTCTGGAGTAATTTGGGAAGAGAAGCACTTTTTCAATGTAGGATGGTGTTAGTAGTGATAAGGAAGGAATAATAGTGTAAAATTAGCCTGCTGGAGTCATCTACCTTCTGTTCCTTATACAGAGTGACATCCTTAAGTGTCTCTGCTCTTATCTACAAATAATATAATTTCATTAGTAAATTGGAATAACTCCATCTCTCCTAATTGTTTATTATTTCTCATAGCTTGTTCAAAACAACTTAAGATGTTTAAAAACTTGCTGAGTAAAAATCACAGCCAGGCCTTTCCTACAGCTCCCTCCTTCTTGTTTGCCTTCAACATGGCCCTCAGGCTTCACTGGCTCTGCCACGCTCAGCAGTGGCCTGAGAACAACCTGAAACTTGTTGTCAAGTGAAATCTCAATATCTAAAAGGAAAACAGCTGCTGAAGCAAATCCCAGTGACAGCAGGTGTCCCCTGGGCACGCTCTGAAAAGATTACCAAGGAGGACAAGTTGCTGATGAGGTTTGAGGCACAGGCAGGGTGACCTTCAAAAGCAGGGGATGTTTTTCAAATTGGGCTGAATGGGAGCAAAGCAAGGAGCTGCTACACACCCCATCAACCTGTCATCCTGCCCAGCCCAGGGAGCACGAGTTCCCTCATGTTGAAGGATGGGGAGGAGGAGACTGTAATCTAGGAGGAGAAGAAACAGCCCAAACCATAACTAAAAGTCACGCCTCACAGCATCTCTTCAAAATAGCAGCTCTAAAGCCTCTCAGTCCTCCTCAGAGCTGAGCATCAACCCACAACCTGAAGCCAGGAGCCATGAAATCACCTCCATGCCATTTTAAAGAGATACCAGAATGAATGGGCAAGTCTTCCCATCAGTTCAAATCCTGTTTGGGATCACTGTCTGCTTCTGAACACCGAGGTTAAAAATGGTTCCAAACTCTGCTGAAGAATAAAAAAAAAATAGTGATTTGTATTTACTGCAGAAGCAAAGACAAGCTGGTGGAATGAGACAGGATTATCTTCATAAAGTTATGGTCGTGCAGCCCAGAGTTCATAGCTAATGGGGTTAATTCTTCTACTGGGGGTAAAAAAAATCAGATGGTAGCACCTTTAAATTGGCTCTTGGCAAGTACTCCATTATTGCAAGAGACCAATTGAATCAAATCATGTCAGAGTGTCTCAGAACAGGGAGAAACATTTCTCAGCCTCATCTGGTTTGTCAAAGGAGTCTGCTGTGAATGAGGTTCAAGCCAATAGCTCCTTGTAATTAGATTCACTCTAATGTTTTGTTTTCCTTAAAATACTTACAATTAAAGGAATTTTTAAAAAATAGAAAAAGAAAACATAAAGTGTGAAGAGAAATAATCCCATGCGAGCAGTCCTAAGGCAGGGAGGGAGGCAGGTGTGTTACTGCATCCTTGTATACCCTCTGTCACATTGCTGCTCTACTCAGGGCAGACCTCACCACAGAATAGTCAGTGCTACAATTACCCAGGGATGAAACTCAACTTTGCCCATAGCCCTTTCCATTGCCCAAGCACCATTTAAGCCCTTGTGTTAGGGCTTTAGAGATGCTTTCAACTCTACAGTGATCTTTGGATTTGCTGTCTGTCCTGGGGAATGCAATTGAGTCTTTCCTAGGAGACCCATTTAAAGCCTGCCTATTATTAAAGACTCACTAAAACCCTTAAACACTTGAGATCAAATGATACCTAAGTGGGATTCTCATTATGTTGAGAAACACGAATAACTGCCTTGGTGTCTTCAGAGGCATTTAGCTGCTGCTTATGGAAGACTGCACTTGGGTGACTGTTTATCATCTGGACGGGGTGATTTCCTGTGACCAGAATGTGAGTGACTTTCACTTCAAAGCAGACCAAGGATGGACTGTTGGCTAATAACCACAGTGACTTGGGCATTATCATGGTCAGGACCCATCTCATGTGGAACCACTTCAATGGTCATAAAGATATAACAAAAAAGACCAAGACAAATCTCAGGCCTCTTGAGTTCTTGGTTTCACATGCTCCAAGAGTCAGACTTGTCTGAATCACCTGCCTGCTCTCAGAGACCTGAAATTGTGGGTCACCAATTGATTTGGATTTCATTCTCTAATAGCTCAGAAAGATTTCTCTTGCACTGACTTCAGAAGACCTTCTTCATCACACCAGTTGGATCCACTGAATCCCATTGATAATGCTGCAGTCTTTGTTACTTCCTCCACTCTTTACATCTCCATGTAAAGAAAATGTGAAATAGAATCCTTTCAGGATATTGGGGGGAAAATATATCCAGTATTAATATGCTTAGGCATTATCTCAGTATCTCAGTGGGGATTGTCTTCACCTGATTCTTAATTTAGTACTTTAACACTTTTCCAAAGGAGGTTACATAATTAATTCTCTGCATTACAGAAAATTTTATTGTGCTGAAGAACATCACAATAAAACAGTCTTCAATTTATTATTTTTTTAAATAATATGTCATCTTAATAAAAACATCATCCCTACACTGAAAAATGCTACTCACATAACCTGTGTAGGATTATTATATAGCTGTTGCTTTTCCAAAGATAGTTTGAGTCATTAAGAGCATCTGTGTGATTCCAGAGTATAGGACAAAAGCAGGTAGTGACAGACTCTTCTTTTTCAGAACATAGAGCATACTTATTAATTGCAATAAATAAATTTTAAAAGAAAGAAAAACAATTCTAAGGCTTAGAAAATCATAAGGCTTTGGTATAGGGAGGCCCTTGTTTTTTCTCAGGACAAGTTCTACACCAGTAAATTGAATAACAATATTTTGTGAGGAAATCAATACCATTACTGACCTTCAGAGGAAACTGAGAATCACTTATGCAGAAAGACTGTGGCCAAGGTCACTTATGCGCAGCATTTTAATTCCCCAGGCAAATATTAGATTATTTCTGATTTTCTTCATCATGAAAGGACTACTCTTTGCGTGGGGAAAGTTTTTGGGTTTTTTTCCTACAGATTGTGATGCATTCAGTAGGACTGTTGCTTCTGGTAACAAATCCATGGGAAATCCTCCTCCTCATGCAGGGAGTGATCTCTGGCTCTTTGTCTTGGCTCTGTCCTGAAGCCACCATCATGGCCGGGGTGACTTGGGGGGTGTGTGTGTTTGAAACCATAACTGTTTTATTGGGCTCTGCACCCCCGGGCACCTGTAACTGCATTATCCGTGTCAGGTAACTTTGCTCAGATGGGCTGTAAATCTCTTCTTTCCCTCTGTCCTTCACCTATATACATTCGTTTCTTGTTTTTACAATCTTTCACTTTTTAATTTAGCTTTGGCCATCTGCTTTGTTAACTCATAGCACATGGGGGCTTCAAAAAGATGACAGGTCTTATAACAAAGGGATAGATAATTGCAAATCATCAGGGATTGCACCAGTGTTAGAAAAAGGGCTTATAAATAGTTCATAACATGTTAATCGGCGATGAAGAGATGCATTAATAAATAGTTAACCGAGGATGGATATATGTGCACATTTATACCAGCTACAGAACCGTCTCTATCTCTTTTCACCTTTCTGGTGATTCCTGCACCTTTGTGATCTCCAAGATTAAGTAGGAATATGTTGGAGTTTCATTTTATGCAATTAATTTACCAGTTATTAAAACATCTCTTTCCATTATATTAATGGTTTATAAAGAAGTCCTAAGATAAGATGTGTTTCCTCTTGCCCCTGTTCTCTTCAGAGCAGCAGTAAGAACATGCTACCAACTTTCTAGTTCCACACTCTAGATGAATAAAAAGTCATTGGCTTCTGACTGTGCATTTGTGTCCCCCACCTTCAGCCATGTCTCATGGGGATCTCATTAATGTCTATAAATATCTGAAGGGTGGGTGTCAAATTAAAGAGGCCAAATTCTGTAGTGCCCAGCAATAGAATAAGGAACACTGGGTATAAATTGGAGCATAGAAGGTTCCGCCTCAACATGAGAAGGAACTCCTTTACTGTGAGAGTGACAGAGCCTGGAACAAGCTGCCCAGAGAGCTTGCAGAGTCTCCTTCTCTAGAGACTTTCAAGACCTGCCTTGATCTATTCCTGTGTGACATGCCCTGGGTTTGACAGAGAGGTTGGATTCAAAGATCTCTAGAGATCTCTTACAACCCCTAACATTATATGAGTCTATGATTCTTTCTGTGTTAGCAACACTTGAAATAAGATGGCAGCTTTCTGCCAAAGATGGATTGGTCCCAGCACACAGTTAATTGATGAAGATGGTAGTTACTCAGCCGATCAATTCAAGTTTAGGCTGTTTGGTATTTTTAAGAGATAATGGGTTCTGTTGTATAGCTAGGGCAGGACAGCTCATCTGTGCACTTTGTACCGAACTCCAGCCGTAACAAGCCACATTTTGAGGCAATGCCAGAACAGCATTGAGAGTTACAGGCATGCCTGTTTTTTTGAGTGTTTGCCTAAGGTGATTATGATCTCTGAAATTCACTTCAGAGCTATCATGCTGCAACAATCAGTTAAGGGCCTTGCTTATCCTTTCTGGCCTTTGGAACCAGATACAAAGAGACAATTGCTCTTGGCAACAGATCACCCCACTGACGGCTGCAGACTCCAACCTCCCAGATGTACTAGGAGGAACTGAATGGTATTATGATGAAGTTAAATTGGCAGAGACTTGTCCTCTATTTCATCTGAGAAGGAAAATGGAAATGGCCCAGCCTGGCTTAGTCCTGCACAGTAACCTGAATCTATTAGGAGTTTTCCACTCTGGAAATGTTTATTTTGCTCAGACAGACAATCCTGGAAAGCTACCAATGGTGACAGTTCACATACCCAACATGTTTTCTATGGAAATTTTTTTCTCTGTTGTTATTCCCCTCAGATAGTGCTTTCATATGTTATTTGCGTCCTATGGTTTTCACTGGTCTCCACTGGGAGCTATTCTGAACCTTACAACTCGTGCCACATGAGTTGTCCAGGTTTTCTTTCTCGTGTAGAACACCCCACCCTTTCCCCTCTGCAAATGCACCTTCCCATTCCACTGCAGAGGAAATGCTGGTATGGTTTGGTCTCTCCATCCCCATCTCCCCGCTTTTTTTTTTAACATTACCAAAATGTCTCATTTCAGAACCAGAAACTGGGCATAATGTAGATGAGAACTTTCTTTTACTTTGGAATATGGGCACTTAGATGTTCTTGGTATCAGTGGGAGGTCTGAATACGTATTTGATATAAAAGGCTTATATTTAAAGAAAATGACTGATGATTCTTGCTGCCTGTCTTGGAGGCACATGAAAAGAACCTGATTTTGAAGACATGCTGAGCTATGAGAATCAGGCCAGAAACTTGTTTGTTTTTATAAACCCAGATGAAACAGGGTAAAAAAGTTTTTAGGAGGCAAATATGCAAAATATTTATTATCTATATAATGTTTGTAATGGCAGATCTCTGCTCTCCCTAATTTCTTCACAATTTACATATAAATGAGTCATTGTATCACTGGGTAGTTTTATATCTCCAAAACACTGTCAAGTATGTTGACAAAAGCTCTTAATAAATATTTTCACTAAACTGTCATTCATCATTCAGTTTCAGAAGAAACTGATTTAAAGACACGGTGAGTGCTTTAAGGGCAGTCAGCACAGCAGAGCTAAAGCCCAGGAGATTCCCATGGTGACTACTGGTCTGCATGAGAAAGAAGCACTTTTCTCCCCAGCTTCCCCAAACACCAGACACTGACATTAGAGCCTCCTCTCTGACCCAGAAATCTGTACAGAACACTGTTGAGTCTCATAAAGGGAAGGCAGAACTATTGTACGGTCTTGTGAAGTTTCAAGGGGAGCTCATCCAGGGGACTCAGTTCTGATCACAACAGAAAAAATCTGGGGTCTGTAACAGATCATGTCCAGTGATGGACATGTCTAGGAGAAGGCAAGTTTGTCAGCTGCAGCAATGATTTAGGATAATTCAAAGTAATCTAACATCTATTGCTTAGTGTCCACCACCAAGTTTTGTCATTTAGGAATATAGGAAAAAAACCTCTATCAGTCAACCAACCAACCAAATAATTTTGCTAGATCTAAAAACTTTGAGTCAATTTAGAGAGGATGAAAGAATTCATGAAGAGCAGAAGATTTTTTTTAATGGCTGCAGATCTAATCCTTCCATATTATACCTATAATTTTTTACTTGTTACTTGGGGTGTGGGTGGGGAAAAGGCTTGGAGAGGGTCCATATGTTAGTGATGCTAATTGTTTGATGCATCTTTTGCTCCATGTCTCCAGCTCTCTGGTATGCTCATTAATATCACCAAAATCAAACCCCCCTCAGCTGAACTGGGGTTATTGTTGATCCTCTTCTCTCTTGGGTTGATCTTGGGTTGGGGGCACAGAACCTGCTGGGGTCCACCTGAGAGAGAAGTACCAGCTCTTGGGATAGTCCTTCCTCATTCAAGATGGAACAGATGAAGACCAGGCAAAGGACTTACAGTCTGCCTTGGACCCAGCACATCCCCACACAGAGGAGTACAGTAAATCCCTGAGCAGCACCTAGTTGAAGAAGAAAGACTGTCAGATCATGTTTACACTTTGAAGAGATCCTAAAACCAGAACAAAACCAGCAGTGTTTGCATTTTAGGGTTTGTTTGCATCCAAGCATATGGTTAGTCATCAAACCTTTCTGAGAGCTCAACAAGCAGAAGAAGGAACAAAGGAGCATGGGATCCATTAAAAACCAATGACAGGAGAAAAGCAGTCAGTTGTGGTATTAGCAAAGCATCGCTTGCCATCAAAGCTGGATTATTTCAACAGCTAATCAGCTTCAGAGCATAAAGAGACTCTGGAGCAAGCATGATTGATGACTGAAATTTGACTAGTGCTGTTGTAATGAGAAGGGATGTCTGTAATCCTTTCTGTGGCATTACCCTAAAATTCAGAGGCACTGGAACAAGCTCAGAGAGATAGTGAGTATAAGCTTGAGCAACAATTATCTCTGCAGACCTAAGTATTAATTTGGGGTTTTTTTCTTCCTTTTTTTTTTTTTTTTTTTTTTTTTTTTTACATATGATCTGTGGGTTTTCAAAAGCACAAGTAATCCCCCCAAAGCCATCTCTGCCAGGCAAGACTAAATCTCAGGAATGGGTGCTGAAAGGGGAGCTTTTAAAATTCACACTATCTGAATCTGTCAGCACCTGTATAGTGCAGAAATCCTGCCCACATACCTACCTTCATGTCACCTGCTGGTTTCTTACCTAAATTCTGCCATCCGTAACTCAAGCATCTCACCTAAGCCAGCTAGCTACAGGCTTCCACAAAAGCTAGTAAAAATCAACATGTCCTGAGGGAGACACAACCCAACAGCCTTAGACATCTTCTAGGGCCAAACTAATTCCTCCATAGACATACTCAGAATCATAGAATGTTAGGGGTTGGAAGAGACCTCTAGAGATCAAAAAGTCTAAGCCCCCTGCCAAAGCAGGATCACTCAGGACAAGTCACACAGGAACAGATTCAGATGGGTTTTAAAAGTCTCTAGAGAAGAAGACTCCACAACATCTCTGGCCAGACTGTTTCAGTGCTCTGTCACACTCTCAGTAAATGTTGAGGTGGACCTTCCTATCCTTAAGTTTATATCCAGTGTTCCTTGTCCTATTTCTGGGCACTACAGAAAAGAGATTGGCCTCTTCCATTTGACACCCACCCTTCAGATATTTATAGACATTAATGAGGTCCCCTCTCAGTCTTCTCCTCTCAAGACTAAACAGCCTCAGTTCCCTTAGTCTTTCTTCATAGGGGAGATGATCAAGTCCATTAAATATACTCATAGCTTTAGTCTACTTCTCTCTCTTCAATCTCTCTGGAAGGAGCCTTGTGTAAGCTTCACCTACAGCTGGTAAGCCAAACCCATTTGGGGATCTGGATCTTTTGGATTTGTCTCTACTAGACAAATCCAGGTGAAGGCAGATGCCACCTTCTGGGATATGACTTCCTGCATGTGCTGGAGGATGCTCTTCCACAGCAGGAAAATCGTGAAGGCAGTCTACAATGTAACACAGTTGATACCAAGAGATAAGCACCACACTTCTAACTCTGGTATGTGTCAGGAGTGTGGGGCTAGAAGTCAGGGGCTTGTGAAATCACACTGTACAGCACCTGCCTTTACTGCACCCATGCTGGTGGAAAAACCATGTTGTGGGCAAGAGGAGGGGCAAAAACTTGGAATCAAAGCAGTTTACAAACTTTGCTCTTTATAAATCAACAATACCCTTAATAGATCATTGTTGACCATATTTTCTTGGCATCTATTTTTGTCTATTTTTTGCTACTTACATGGGGGGCGTTCTCCTATTTGTATTTGACTCACTTAAATGCTGCCCTTTCTCTATAATGTCTACATTTCCTTCTGGATTTCACAGAATGATAGCTATTTTCAAACCAGAGTGGCACAAAAAGATTGCCAGAATGCACACAGAAGGCCAGTTGCTGACAGATTCAAGATTATTTTTTTCCCATTGCCAGATTTGGAGGTTCAGAATTATCTTAAAAACAATTTACAGTGACATTTAGAGCTGTGAAAGAGAAATCTGGGATGCTCTGCCAAATCTGTGTACCATCATCTATTACTTAACAGTCTGATCCAGTCAATCATCTAATTTAATTAACTGCTTTTATAAAAATAGCTATTATTTTAAGGTTTAAATGCTGCATCTGTATGAAAAGGATGCGCATCTTTCATGCTGATCTGGCATGGGTAATTAATTGACTGATAGGAGAACTAGCTTCTCCACTGGTTTTACCAGGCCACACCATCATCTTCTATCAGATTGGCACATGAACTAACTGTAAATAAATTAGACCAGTATATATAATATTTAGAGAAGGCTGGAAGCAACTGCAAACCAAGTAGAAATACATACCAAGCTAGAAAGTCTTTTTCCAGTCAGCCTTGTAGGAGATAATGCACACATATATTAATTAATTGTGACTGTGAGAATCAAGCTTTTACACAAGTGCTGGAATAGCTCAAAGCAGTTTCAGATAAGCTTCCTAGGGTACAGAGATTTCCCTCTTCACTAACGTTTTCTCATGGAAGGAAGAGGAAGCATCTAAATTTTGTGCGAACAAGGACTCTGAGATATTCCGCTAGTTTTTATTGTTTCATTATTGTGGAGATACAGCAAAGCACTGTAAAATCCAGACCTCTTAAAATCCAGATTAAAAATAGTCTTATTTGTTGCACAATTCTAGTTCCTGGGTGCATCATCAAGAAGCAGGACTTGTGCTCAGTGCTGTACAACCCCCAGCAGCTTGCTGCAGATGCAGTTCTGCAGATTTGTTCCACAGTAATCACAAAAAAGTTCAGGTGACTGATGGGTATGGAGCAAGCAAAGCAATCCCTTCCCTGGAGACTTCATTGTCTAAATATGACAGATAAAGAAGAAAATATAGAAAACATGTCACATAAGGACAGTGAATTAGCAGAACCAAAACCAAAAACACATTCAAAATACTCCTGGGCCCTTAAAACCACAATTTCTCCATTCCCTCAGATGTGCAAATCTCCATCCACATCGACAAGAAAAAGCTGACTTTACCCGACCTTTGTAACCAGTATTTTGTTCTGTATTTTTGCCAAATGCTAGATCTGCTTGTAGAGGTGACAGATAAAAATGCCAACTGTTTTCAAAGGACGGTATTTGTTCTTTCCATCCAAAAGCCAAAAGTCAAGGTGATAAAAGTCAATTATCACCTGGATTTCTTGGCAACACTGAAGCTAGAATATGACCTTCTCAATGGGACCCCATATGTTCCACCATCCTCTAAAACCCAAGATGGGGGCTCATGTTTATTCCTTGGGTTTTGCTAAAAGACTCCATTCCAGCTCCTATTGCAACTAGAGGAGTGATGTCTAGGCATAAGGAAGGAAATTGTACCAGACCTCAAAAGGGTAACGCTGCCATTGTACTCTTGCGAAAGATGAAAATACACAACACTCTGCCAATGTTTTCCACCTGTTCATTATGTCTTGACTAGCTTTGAGAGCTTGCCCAGACTTAACCAACTAGTTGGAATTACCTTGCAATACTGTCTTTCCATCCTTCTAGTTCCTAAAGGGAATAGCTAGAGAATGTTGAACACTAATTCAGTGCTATTTAGCAACTCTTGGCAAGAGCTTCAGGGCAGCAATGGAAAGTGGAACTCAGGGCAACGCACTAGCTAGTTTTTGCAAGTATATATGAGCTTGTTCCATGCCCCCCCTGTACATACACAGCATTCCTTTTAAAAGGATTCACCTCATTTGGAAAATCTCCAAACACTACACACTGGCTTTGCAAAGAGACAGCCAAAGAGGTGTTTCATTGTAGCTGAAGTGCAGCTGTCTTGGTATGTGAAGTATTCTCCCTCCCCCATTATCCTGAGTGGCCTTGCAAAGTGCTTTGCAGTCCCTGAATGCAAAGGCTGGGATGGTCTTTTGGCCCCCTCAGGGATAGAGGAAGCAGAGAACATACAGACTGGCCTTAGGAGTATTTGGAAGCAGTTATTATTGAGAATCCTTCAGCTTAAGGCTTCTGGGGAAAGCCCTGTACAATAGGAGAGAGCTGTTTTATAGTTGCTGTAAAAGGGAAAGAGCCAAATTCTTCTAGATCATAAAATCACAGACTGTTAGTGTTTGGAAAAGATCTCCAATGATCATGAAATCCAACCCCCCTGCTGGAGCAGTACAAAACTAGAGCAAATAATGCAGAAGTGCATCCAGACAGGTCTTGAAAGTCTCCAGAGAAGGAGACACCACAACCCCTCTGGGGAGTCTGTGCCAGTGCTCTACAACCCTTACAGTAAAGAAGTTCTTCACAAAGCCCATGGGAAATTAGCCAAGAGGACCCAAGTGGCCTGTGTTTGGCAACCTGAAAGCATATTAATAGCTAATTAATATCCAGGCAGTTAATGTGCCACGGGCAGAAAATAGCCATAGTGTCACAGAGACAGGTCTGACCTTTCTCAGCCAGTCAGCACTGCTCCTCTATGCAAGAGCTTAATCAAGTCATTATCTAACAACAGCTGCCAGGACCTCATGGTCCACCCATATGATTCTGAGAAGACTCTCCTGCACTGCACTTAGGCCAGTTATTGCTCACTTTTGGCAACTGGTCAGGAATTACACTTGATTTGATAAGGTGTGGGGAGATAAACTTCCAGCTACCTCTCAAGCTGAACATGTCTGTGCAGCAATCAGTGTCAGCAAGAGCAGATGCTATGTGTGCTGCTAAACCACCAGCTTCGCGAGCAGTGCTTCAGGACCTGTGCTTGCTCAGAGTTGAGCTGAAAGACATTCATCAGGAATTTTACCTTCTAATATTCTGCTGCATGATGGCTACCTCTGGCTTAAGTTCTCTGCAGGAGCAGCCTCCCTTGTAGTCAACCTGCCGGGATGCAGAGACAGGCTCCTGGGAGCTACTCTCTGTTTAACTGCAGGAAAACTAATTAAATTCAGTGTTGGAATGGCATCTTGCAGAGATATTTTTATTTCGTCAGTTTTATCCCAGTATTTCCTGTAGACAGATGAATGCTAGATGTCATAAAATTGCATTCATATTATCCAAAAAAAAAACAACCCTCGCATGCTAGTAAAAGACCTACGCACCCAGTTTGTCTCCTTTCTGTCCCAGGATACACAACATCTTGCACATGGGACCAGTATTTGCAGCTTTTGACCTCTGGCACCTCAAAAACAGTGTTGTGCAGACCTTTCTATCAGAATCGTTCTATGGGTCATGGAGTCATAGAATCATTTAGATTGGAAAAGACTTTTAAGATTACCCAGTCTAACCCATAACCCAGCATTTCCAGGTCACTACTAAACCATGTCCCTCAACACCACATCTCCAAAAGACACAATATATGTTGAGGAATATCCTGCCTATTCATAGAATCATAGAATGTTTAGGGCTGGAAGGGACCTCCAAAGGTCATCTAGTCCAGCCCTCCTGCAGTGAGCAGGGACACTCTCAAATAGACCAGGCTGCTCAGAGCCTTGGCTAACCTCACCTTAAATATCTCCAGGAATGGGGCCTCAACCACCTCTCTGGGAAGCCTATTCCACTGTTCTACCACCCTCAAGGTAAAGTACTTCTTCCTGGTATGTAGCCTAAATCTACTCTCCTCTAATTTAAACCCATTACCCCTCATCCTTTCACTAGAGGCCCTTGGAAACAGCCCCTCTCCAGCCTTTCTGTAGG
>JANHGL010001312.1:54098-87377 GCA_024611195.1 Ceyx melanurus
TGAATCTCATCAGGTCCCATGGACTTATGTATGTTCAGGTTCCTCAGGTGGTCACGAACCTGATATTCACATACAGTTGGGGGGACTTCACCATCCTGGGCCACACCCTGCAGTTCTACTTGGGGAGTGTTGGGAGAGAGGTTGTCAGTGAAGACTGAGGAAAAAAAATTGAGAACCTCAGCCTTCTCCTCATCCATTATTGCTAGCCCACCATTATTACTCTTCAGGGAGGGTATGTTTTCTTTGATCTTCCTTTTTCAATTGACATACCTGTAGAATCCCTTCTTGTTATCCTTTATATCCCTTGCCAAGTTCTACTCCAACAATGCCTTGGCCCTTCTGACCTCATCCCTACATAATTGGGCAGCATCCCTATACTCTTCTCATGGTATTTGTCTCTGCTTCCACCGCTTGTGAAGCCCCTTCTTGCTTTTTAGTTTGATCAGTAGGTCTTGGCTCAGCCACACTGGTCTCTTCCCTTTCTTGCTTGATTTCTTACACCTGGGGATCAAGATTTCTTGCAGTCTCTGAAGAGTGTCCTTAAAAATCTGCCAGCATTGTTCTGCTCCCTTGTCTCTGAGGACTGTTTCCCAGGATATCCTATTGACTAACTCCTTGAAGAGCTGGAAGTTTCCTTTTCTGAAGTTAAAGGTCCTGACTGTGCTTTTTGACTGATCTCTGACCCCACGTAGTATGAATTCTACCAGTGCATGGTCACTGCCACCCAGGCTACACTAAATCTTGAGATCCCTGATGAGCTCATTTCCATTGGTAATCACCAGATCAAGTGTTGCTTCCCCTCTAGTGAGGATGTGTACTTCCTGCCTCAGGAAGTTGTCATCAAGGCACTCCAGGAGCCTCCTGGAATGTCTACTGCTTGCTGCATTACTTTTCCAGCAGGACAAGAGCCTGTGAATTTGATGCTTCCTGTAGTTGGAGTAGGAATGCTTCATCAAGAGTTTCCTCTTGATAGGGTGGCCTGTAGTAGACTCCAACCACAAGGTTCCCCTTGTTATCTTGATTTCTAATTCCTACCCATAAGCTTTCAACTTGCTCGTGGTTATTCTTTAGGGAGATCTCATCACATTCAATCAATTTCTTAACATACAGAGCAACTCCTCCCTTTCCTCTTCTGCCCTTCTGAATAGCTTGTATCCATCCACAGCTACACTCCAGTCATATGATTCATCCCACCATGTTTCAGTAATGGCCATTATGTCATAGTCTTCTAGTAGTATGGTGGCTTCCAACTCCTCTTGTTTGTTGCCCATGCTTTGTGCATTTGTGTAGAGACACCTCATCTGGGCCATTGGCCCTATCATCTTTCCACCCCTTTATTCCATGAATGTGTTTCCCTGATGCTTCCCTGTTAGCAGCCACTACCTGAAGGGAATCTGGGTCATCTCTGCAACACTTTAACTGCATTAATTTGTCCCCAGCATGCTTCTGGGAAGTGGGTTGAGAGCCCTTACTAGTCCCTCATTGCTCCCACACTGTTGTGTCCTCCCACGGCTTGCCACATGGAAACCTGGTGACATTGTCCCTTCCCCCTTTACATCTAGTTTAAAGCCCTGTCAATTAGCCCTGCAATCTCCTTCACAAAGATCCTCTTCCCCCTTCGAGAGAGGTGTCTCCTGTTTGGTGTCAACAACCCTGGTGCTGTATAGATCATACCATTGTCAAAGAACCCAAATTTATGGTGGTGACACCATCCACGGAGCCATGTATTAAAAGCCTGTATTCGCCCATTTAATCTAATGTCTCTGCCATCGGTTGGAATAACAGAAGAAAAGATTACTTGTGCCCCAGAATCTCGTACCACTCGTCCCAAGGCTCTAAAGTAATTTTTGATTGTTCTAGGACTACCAGTCATTATTCTTCTCCTCCTAAATGGAAGATCAATAATGGATAGTAGTCCGTAGAGCATACCAGGCTAGGAATTTTCCTAGTGACATCCCTTACCTGGGCTCCAGATAGGCAGCAGACCTCCCTGTGACAAGGGTCTGCCTGACATATTGGTCCTTCTGTTCCTCGTGGAAGTGAATTCCCCACAACCATCACTCTCCTTTTCTTTGTTGCACTAGTCCTAATTTATTATTTCTGTACATTGTTCTTTGTGCATTTATCATTGTAATTCCACTGGGACCATTTTCCAAAGTCCAAAAGGCATTGAGTCTATTATAGAACTTAAAATGAAAAAAATATTTTTTATAGTACTATTTGTTCTATAGTAAAAATGTTTAATAATAATTATAGGGTTTTTTTTTTACTGAAAAACCTGCATAGCACAGCTGACATTCAGCTTTTCCATAATTAGTCTTACTGTATCAGTCAGTGTTGCTGAGTACACCATCTTCCTATGTAGCTTCCACTCTTTTGTGCTGTTACTTATTGAATTAGACATCCTGAAGGAAGATTGCTGCATTGGCTGAGCTCAGGACACTGGGCAGTGCTGGGATGGATATCATGCTTGCAAATATGACTAAATTATCTTGTTGGCAAACATGACGGGATAAAGCTAAAGTCACTTCTTTGGGAATGCAGGATGTTAAAGCACTGCTGCAGGGCTAAATCTCCTGTTATGTGTGTGTGTCTTTGTGCTTTCAGTTGGCACTTCCGACAAGTCTACGTGCCCTGTGGGCAGGGGCACTGCAAGGTGCAAGCCAGAGGCTCAAAAAGGTTGTATTTTCACACAGATGATTAAACCCCAGGACTGAGACAGAAAGATTATGTTTAATATCATGAGTGAGCAGATCTAATATCTCCTTGATGCCAAGGTAATATTTTGCACCTTCCTCCTACATGCCTGCCCTAGTGCTCCTGAGATCTTGCACTAAGCTGGTTCAGCTCACCCAGACAGCAGAATACTTCATGGCTTTTGAAGGGTCTGATCTGTAGCAGAGGCAGGAGCCTGTAGGCAGCAATGAGGGAAGAGAATGGGGACAGAGGGAGCACCAGAATTTCCCCTTTTCACAGAATCACAGAATGGTAGGCGTCGGAAGGGATCTCCAAAGATCATCTAGTCCAACTGTGCTTCCAGAGCAGGACAAAACTAGAGCAGATAACTCAGAAAGGCATCCAGACAGGTCTTGAAAGTCTCCAGAGAAGGAGACTCCACAACCTCTGTGAGGAATCTATTCTAATGCTCTACAATCCTTATAGTAAAGTTCTTCCTCATGCTGAGGTGGAACTTCTTGTAGCCCAGCTTGAATCCATTGCCCCTTGTTTTACCACAAGGTACAAGTGAAAACAAGTCCCTGACTTCCTGATGTCCAGCCCTCATGTATTTATGGACATTAATTAGATTCCCTCTCAGTTCTCTCCAGACTAAAAAGCCCCAATTCCGAGACCTGAGATCACTTGGATAGTTACAGCTCAGCCAAACTCCAGGTACAGTCAGACCCATGAAAATAATTCAGTGATCTGGAAGCCTTCAAAAGCATGTCAGAGACCATGTACAATATCCTTCGTGTGCTTGCTGCTAAGTCACGTTTGTGCACTTACACATGCAGGAGGGTTTTCCCTGCTAATAATGTGCTTATTTGCATATGCTGTTGGTTATATCTTTAAAATATGATGAGGTTAATAAAAGAAAAAGTCCTTCCTGGAATTTTAAATTAATAGTCCTCCATCTCTCCTGTAATCTGCATGTGCTTTCCTCATTTGGGCAGAATTAAATCTACACCATTTAAGGAATCTCCAGATGTAAATAGATTAGAAAGTAATAGCCATTTTTTTTTCCCAGCAGCTGACAGTTCTCTCTCTCACCCCACCCCAGTGACAAACAGTAATTTGTAGCAGGGATTACACTCTGCTCCTTGGAAGCAGTGGTGAAAAACACACTGTTGTGTTGTTGCCCTCCTGAAATAATCCAAGGACAGGTCTAAATTGATCTCTGCTCCTCTCTCCTGTTTGGGAAAAGTGCTTGAACCAACCCTGCAGAAGCCAGAAAAGCTGACTGACAGAGGCCTGCCATGTTCCCTCTGAAAGAATTTATCCCATACACAAAAATGCATTTTGCAAATTGAGATTATCCTTCCTTGAACATAAGTAAAATCATAGCATATCTGCGTGTGGGCTAGCGTTTATAGCTGTCGCTGGCTGAGCTCTGCAGGGGAATTAACTCGTCATAGGCCTCTCTGAAGTATTTTACATGGTTCTCTGTTAGCAGCAGTGTATTGCTCTTTATTCACAAAGACAAATAGATTTATGAGATGTGTGTGCCAGAGACAAATTGGAGACTGTACTGTCTGGCCAGGCATCTGTGTCCAGCCATCATCAGACAGCAGGAGTTCAGAGTATCTAATGAATGAAAACAGGCTACCAAAGGTCTGCTCTCCAGTTACACAGGCAGAGGAGGGGATGTCCCCCAGTTCCATTCCTTGTGGTGCCTCTCCCTTGCTAATGACTCTCAGTCCTGCCTGGGTCACACAGCCCTGCTCTGGAGTTCTTGGACCCTAGGAGCCCTGGGAAACCCTGGTACTCACAAGGAAGGGACATGGCTCAGTCACATGTAAAATGGGCAATGGGTAGGGCATCCTTTTTGTATCATGGGATGGTTGCAACACATCCTTCAGAGCACATGACAGGAGCCTGCTAGAAGGACTGATGGGCAGGAAAAATGGCTGGTGGCTGCTTCTCCAGAGGGGGTTGTCTGCTAAAATCCAGAAGTGGAAAGATGGAGACGACTCAAGTTAACAATAGTTAAAACAGGCCAGGCCAGGCCAGACAGGCTGCCTGCTATGACCCAGAGCCTTGGATCTGAGGCCAGTGTGCAGCTGAGCAGGCACAGCTCCAGCCACCAAAGAGGCAAAAAAAGCAGTGGTGAAACGTGCACTGTCCAAGCGGCTGCGAGACATATGCAAGAGCAGAGATGAAACTGAAGCATAGGAGCTGGCGGGCAGATCCCCCACACTGATGGGGATGGGACTGGAAAGAGGCCTCCATCCTTGCCTGGAGAAGAGTTGAAAGAAGCCATATAACTGAGTGTAGGCCAGGAGAACATCGTCCCACAGGCTGGGTATAGCTATGGGAGAGAGGGGAGAAGAGGAGGAGAGGAGAGGAGAGGAGAGGAGAGGAGAGGAGAGGAGAGGAGAGGAGAGGCCATGGAATTGCTGGAAATGGTTGGTTTTGAGATCATCTGAGCTTTAGATACATGTTCTTATTCATAGAATAACAGAATCATAGAATAGTTTGTATTGGAAGGGACCTTAAAGATCCTTAAAGACCACCTAGTTCAAACCCATCTGCCATGGGCAGTAACAACTCCCACTAGACTGGGTTGCTCCAAGCCCCATCCAACCCGGTGTTGAAGTGTTCAACACCCACAGCTTCTCTGGGCAACCTATGCCAGTGTCTCACCACCCTTGGAGTGAAGAACTTCTTCCTCATTTCTAATCTAAATCTCCCATCCTCCAGTTTGAAGCTATTACCTCTCATTTTATCACTACAAGACGTAAAAAGTCCCTCCCCCAGCTCATGACACCCCTTTCTGCAACTCAGAGGGGTTTTTCTGTGCCCTCATTTCCTGAAACAGGTGGGCTCTGAGCCTCGATTGGATAAATGAACATGTTTTCCAGTGTTAACAGCTTTCACTGGGGAACACTGGCAAGATCAGAAATGGAGGAGAAGGTAACCAGATGATGTGCTGCCTCTCCTCCAAGCATTAAGCCTGGGACCAGCACTACACATGTGAACCCACCACAACAGACCTAGATTTCATTAAATTCCTGTGTCAAGCAAAAAACAGTATGATGTCAGTCCAAGGCACCGAGAGAACAACACACAGAAAAATCCAAGAATATCTTATAGTCAGCCTAAAAGAAAGAAAACAGAAGCTGAACTAGGCTTTCCTTTAATTCCCCTCCCACTAAATAGGAAAACAAAGGACTTGACCTGACATTAAATGAATTGTTTTTAAAAGAATGGATTGAGGGACTATTCATGTTTAATTACCCAGTTTAAAGGAAGAAAATGGCAGATACAAGTGCTGCAATCAGTATGCTTTGGGTGTTTTGAGGGGTACAGTGAGTATCTGTGTGCTTGTTTAGCAATGAATCTCTCTTCTTGCATCTGTCCCATCTTGCCAAGGTTTCATCCTGCACTTCTCACGGCAGAGGACTTGCTGATTACTCTCCTCTAATTGAATTTGTGTAATTAAAGTCACTAAAAGTCTCTTTCATGTCTCATGTTGTCATATACCTCATTAAACTGTTAGATTTGTTCTAGACCCCCTCAAAAGAGGTCAGGAAAAAAAAAAAAAAAAAAAGAATGACAAAAAAGAACAACCTGCTAATATTTTTCAAATGTTTCCAGAGAAGCTGCACAGTGTAATTACAGCTGCTTTTGCATTATTTAACGTGCCTACACACCCTGGGGGCTTCAAAGAGAGAAAGTCAGACAAGATTCAGAAGAGCTGTGTTGTCACACATGCTCCTGTTTGGGATCAGATTGATGAAAAGGCCAGGGATTTTAAAAAGTATTCACAAATGCAACGTTTCATGGGTTAGTTCAAGGTTGCCTGGGTACAAGAGAGAGTTAACACCAAAACCAGACCAGACTGGGACTACAGCAGAAGGATGTGATGTCCAATTACCCCCTTAGCACTTTGTTGTTTGTTTTCACTAATTCACCTTTTTAAGCACATTTTATACCTTTCTGTGCTTGCATTTCACTTGTAGTAATAATATCTACAACAGAAATTGTTGCAGGAAGGAAACCCTCTTTTTTACGAAGTAAACAGACTAAGTCTCCCTACAGATCTTGTTATGCCCACAAGACCATAAGAGCCACACCACTAAGGTGTGGCTTGCCCTGGGTGACCTTCTTTGACAGGGGAATTGGACTCAATGATCTCCAGAGGTCTCTTCCAACCACTACCATTCTATGATTCTGTGATTCACCATCACCCAGACCTGCACTTTCCCTTGGCTGGAGAATGGCACAGGGAGTTTCTGTATCTAGACAGCAACCTGCTTGGATTGTAGGTACAGATGGAGGCTAGAGCAGGACAGCTGAGTGCTACAAGTTGCTCGTGTCACTCCTTGCACATACATAGAATCACAGAACCATTCTGGTTGAAAAAGACTTTCCAGATCATTGAGTCCAACTGTTAACCCAGCACTGCCAGGTGAACACTAAACCATGTCCCTCAGATTATGGGACTCCACCACTGCTTATGGGACTCCACCACTGCCCTGGGCAGCCTGGGACAGGCCTGAATGACCCTCAAGGGTAAGAAATTGTTCCTCAGCTCCAATCTAAACCTACCCTGGGGAAACTTGAAGCTGTTTCCTCTTATCCTGTTGCAATTTTTTTGGGAGCAGAGCCCAACCTCATCTGCCCCCAGCCTCCTGTCAGGGAGCTGTTGGGATCCAGAAGGTCTCCCCTGAGCCTCATTTTCTCCAGGCTGAACAGAACCAGGTCTCTCAGCTGCTGCTCACCACACTTGTCTCTAAACCCTTCCCCAGCTCTGTTGCCCTTCTCTGGCTATGCTCCAGCTCCTCAATGTCCTTCTTGTAGTAAGGAGCCCGCTAGTCTGCTTGCTACACTAGTGCTGATCCAAGTCAGGATGCTACTGTAAAACTATTTGCAGCTGAGATGGTGGTGAAGACCTGCATCCCAAATCTCTTCTGATCCTCGCTTTGATAGCTGCAAAGGAGTGATGTAAAACTCATCACTAACCAGAAAAGGTTTGGAACAAGTTTATGGCCAACACTGGCCCCTTGCTTTGAAAAGATGGTTCATAAGCATGTTGTGTTGACCTGCTGTAACAAACTCCAGAGACATGATAGTGTTAATGCACAGTAATGCTCCTGGTACACATCACCCCAGCAGGAGCATGAGTACTTGAAATTTAACTTTCCCTAATATCACCCCATTTACTTTATGTCAGACTGTGTTTATCTTCCACTGCTCACATTTAAATGTCAGAGTATCAGCATGTCTAAATTCCTCTTTTCACAGATGGAAACTGTCGATTTTTAAACACAAAAGGCACCTGGGGATGTGATGTACATATTACCCTGGCACAGAGTTTAACCTTTAAAGTCTGTTCTTTCAGAACTTGCTTTAGGATAAAGCCAATCATTTCAACAAAATGATAATTTACCACTCTATAGCTCCTGCATGCTGAAGAAACTGTAAGTACTTTGCATAGGATAAAAGCAGCATAGATCAGGGTCTAAATAATATTAATTGATATATAAGATAATGGTTGATTAAAAGTTTATGCTTCCCAGGTACCTTGGGATCTTCCTGGCACTGGCATTGCAAGACAATAAAGTGGAGGAGGGTTAAGGGAGAACCCAGGGTGTTGGCTCTTTGCGCTCCCACCTTTCTCCATGAATGACCAGACCACCCTCTTGGACCTTGCAGCATGGACTGGGTGCTGCAGAGATCAGAGCCAGTGGTGCAAGCCCATATGTGCTCCTGATGAGCCTGGAAGTCCCCAAGCATCTACAGTGTGTTTGCTCTCCCCTTGGAGTCCTTTGGTCTGGCAGAGCCAAAAGAAGCTGCTCCAAGTCAGACCTCAACCAATGCAAGAACTGAATGTTAGGAACTGTTCTTCGGGATATTTTTTGGACTCCAGCTAGAGATGTGACAATTACAAAAATAAAGTAAGGTTGAGTAAATGAACGGATATTTTTTAAAATTAGAGTCTGCTCTGGGCATTTTTTTGAAAGATGACAGCAATTTTGCTTTTTGTGGTCCAAAATTTTGTGTGCCTTTTGGGTGACAATGGCTGGTTATTAAAGCCAGTGAATTTGAATGCAGATTTAATGACAGGAATAAGGAAGACAAGGGACATTATTTTAAAAGACCAAATGTGCTTTAGCTTAATATTCTCCACTTGTTTGTCTCTTCACTTGACAGGGTTTGGAGCATAAAAGCGGCGCTTGCCACTTTGGAGTGTTATGGGGCAAAGCAAGATATCATGTAAGCAAGAATAAACATAGTGGAGACATTTTTTCCATGTATTTTTGAGCTCAATATGCTTCAGTGGGTCTGGACCTTACCTTGCCAAGAAGCAAATTCCAGGGATGCTTTTCTACCACAATCACACCAAAAATCTCTGAGCCATTAAATCCAGCACTCAAAAGAACATGGTTTCACTGGTTTTGGCATCAAGAAGAAATCTATATGGATTCCTTTAATTTGGGTAATACCTCCCTCTCTTCTTTAGAAAAACATACCTCTTTCTTTCATGGTGGGAAAAATCTCTCTCGTTTTCACTTATGGAGCCCTGGAGATATCTCCACCAATTACCACGTTATTAGCTCTTTTAAAGGACAAAAACAAATGGGCAATTGAGGCTTGATTGCATTATAGAATGGTCTTTTTTCCTCTGTTTATTTTTATCAGCTCCATCTAGGTAATATATTCCAGGAAATGAGACAGTGGTGCTATCTGGGGGCTATCTGAGTTTAGCTCAGATAGGTCTGCTCAGGCTTTTTGTCTCAGCTCCATGAATATCTTACGGAGTTTCACACTCAGCCCTGCCCTGGCTGCTCCACTTGCCCTGGTTTTAATCTCTGCCAAATTCATTGCAAAGCTGTACTGAGAAAATGCAGTTTTGCAGGCTGTGGGGAAAGAGTTACTCACGTGCAAGAGTGGAAGTGAGGTTTGCCTTGCTAAGCTCAGCATCCCACCAGCCTCTGTAAAAGCCCAGAGCCCACTACAAAAGCAGTGCAGGGAGATGTGACACATAAGCTGGTGAAGGGCCTGGAGAACAAGTCTTATGAGAAGCAGCTGAGGCAACTGGGGCTATTTAGTCTGAAGAAAAGGAGTCTCAGGAGAGACCTCAACTCTCTACCACTAGGATGCTGTATAGAGCAAGAAAGTCTCCCCTGAGCGCCTACATCTCTACAACTATCTGAAAGGATGTTGTAGAGAGGTAGGTGCTGGTCTCTTCACACAAGTAGCTAGTGATAGAACAAGAGAGAATGTCCTCAAGCTGCATCAAGAGAGGTTTAAACTGGATAATAGGAAAAAAAAAATTCACTGAATGTGTTGTCAGGCATTGGAACAGGCAGCCCAAGGAGGTGGTTGAGTCATTATCCCTGGAGGTGTTTGTAAGCTGTATAGATATGGTGCCTAGGGATATGGCTTAGTGGACTTTGGTAGAGAAGGCTTAATGATTGGACTCAATGAGCTTAAAGGTCTTTTCCAACCTAGATGATTCTATGATTCTATGGCTCAGGTCTATGGGTGCAGAGGAGCAGTCAGGATAGGAGGCATGGTGCTAAGATGGCCTCTGAAATGCTTTGCCCAATAGAATGCAAAGTGCTTGGGACTGATCCTGCAAACAATCGGGCATTAGAGGGAGGACTGGCACGATTCACCCCTTGCAGGTATATATGCTAATCCAGAATGCTGTGTTTTCCACTGGTTCCTGAAAAGCATTCCTGTAACCATTCCATAGTGTTAAGTAGCTGCTCAATTAAATCACAATGAAATGGCTGTTTGATATCCTTCATTAGAAAAAAGGTATTTGGAAGGAAAATGTGAAGAATGGGTAAAACAATCTACTAATTGCATTACATTTCATCCTCTAGCACTGTAACCTCCCCCTTATAATTACAGTAATTCACAGTTAGAGGTTTCGTGGGATGAATGGGATGAGTAGCAGAGGGTATAAGAGTGCTGAGGCAGCAGAAACCTGGTTATGAGAGTAACAGGAGAAAGGCTGGGTAGGAGATATGCCCAGGGTAGGATGGTGTCACTGAAGAGTGGCTGTCAGCACAAGTGCAGAGCTCTGCCTACATGCAGCTACAATGACCAGATGCTATGTAAGCTGATTTGCTGGGTAATTTTATGGATAGTCTTTAAAATATGGTTGCTGGGCAGTGATAAGCCTCCAACTTTATCTGCAGGAAAGGGTTGTTATTTATCTACATTGATCGGATTATAAAGTCAGGACCTTTAATTAAAAAGCATCCTAATTCAAAATCAAAATAACACAAGTTTGATGTCCAGCACATGAAGTGGGTCTTCCTTAAAGCAGCTGGACTCTGTCTGCTACTGAAAGTCCATTCATGCTATTAACAGCTTCTATCCAACTCTATATACAGCCTGGATTTTTAATAAAATCTAGGATATTAAATTCACCAGTTCACATTGGTATATATTCAGCAGATGTCTTTCTGAAGAGGTGAGAGCAGTTATTCCACAATTTCCAAGCATCCTGTTGGAAGTCGCCCCAAAAAGGTGGTTTCCCACACATACACCAAGTGCTTTAATGTGCAGTGCAGTGGAAGAGGTGTCTATTTGTGTCCCAGAGATGACTTTTTGGAAGGGTGCAACTGAAAAGAGTAAAATGGGCTGGTGACAGTCCTGCTGGGAGTGCTCCCAACCAGTGCAGAGGTGTCTGCCAGCAGCTCATGCTCTGTCCCAACTCAACAGGGAGAATAGCAAATCATTGACCCTCTCTGAGCCTCACACTGGAGTTTGAAAGCTGAGCTGATAGAGTTCACAGTTAAAATGAGGAAAATAATGTATTTTTTAACCTCTCTTCTCTTTTTTGAGCATCTGGAATATTTTCAACACTTTCTTTTTCTCTTTTTTTTTTTTTTTTTTTAATTTAAATGTTACAGAGGAAATTAGTTACAAGTCTGGTAAAGTAATAAAGTGACTGAGAATAGGGTACGAAAGAAAAATTCCAAGCTCAGCTGCAGCTGAGTGGCTGCTGAAGCACTCCAAGGTCCCAAGATGGGCAGGAGCTGCAGCAGTGCCCTTATCTGGGTGGGAAGGGAAAGGTAAGGGACTTCTCTGCAGAGGCAAAAGCAATTCAGGCTGAGGTCACTGCAAGAAGCTTTAGTTTCCCCTCAGCACTGAGCAATGAAAAAAACAAAACCAGCAGTGAGTGCTCACAAAGCCCAGCTGATCCTAGTGGAACAAATAAAGCCCCAAAGCTCTTTTGCAAGTTGAAGGCATTATGAAGCCAGGGACTGGAAATGAGCCTGCACTGCCTTTTGTGGGCTCACTATCCTTCCCTCTCCTCGCCCCCTTCAGTCCTCCTCCCCTCCCTTCTCCAGCTCTAAGTTTTGTTTGGAAGGTCCAGGCTCAGACAGGGGGTGCACTATCTTCCAGATGCTCAGACAGATTACTGGATTAACTGGCTGGTCAGCATGGTAGAGGCTGGAGGTCAGGGATAACAGGGAAGTTATTCATTCACATCTTTTTAGTTTTGCTTACTGAAAAGGGGCTGGAGCTCTTGATTTAGCAGATTCAATGGGATCTTGCAGCTGTACTACAGAGCGCACTTCTGTAGGCAATAAATCAATATACAACTTTTGATGTCTCTTGTTATCAAATGAAACATGTGCCATATTACAGATACGTACAGACACCAAGGGGAAAAAGACAGAGTCTGTGAGATGCTCCAGCCTTTCCAGCAGCTAGGTGCCAGCTTTGAGACTCATGCCTGCAAGGCAAGTAACCATGGTATTGCCAGTGATGGAGATTAAGTCTTTGGCCATACGTGAGACCCTGCGAGGCAGTGACCCCACCTCTGGGCCCAAGGGGAGGTGGGTGCTGGTTGCACTCTTGGCCCTGGCACCCATTCCCTGCCTCCTGCCATGCAACAATGACAAGCAAAAAGGGAGGTGAAGAGCACAGATAAACACAAACATGGCACACTGAGTAGGTGGAAAGCCAGCTGGCTAGACACAGGAGCAAAACATTAGAGGTTTTAAGTAACAGTGATGGTGCTAAGACAATCCAAGCAGAAGGACAAACCTGGAATGGAAAAAAAAAACTGGATTTCATAAGCTCCTACTACCTGCATCATGACCTTCAGCACAGCAGCCACCTTCAGCTCTCATGTGCTGTTCAGAAGTCCAAAATGGTCCATGAGGAAGTGTGTGTCCCAAGTTGCAGCTGAGCCACCTGGTTGAACTCTGCAAGGGGATCTGGCTGAGCAGCAAAGACAGTTACTCCCAGCAATGTAAAGGGCCAGCACTTTCCTGTGAAGATCACACAACTCCCAAGATCATGCACAGAGGAAGTCTTTTCCTGATACACGATCTCAACATAAAAATAACAAAATGAAAACAAAATTTCTAACTTAAGCCATTGCTAGGAAACACTGACAAATAACTGTCTTCTAGCTGCAAACAGGCAGATTGTGGAAGGCAGATTTTTTCTGAAGATGAAATAGTTTCAGATGTATTCTTTTGAAGTTGCTGGGATGCACTATATCCCCCAGAGAGAATAGAAGGATTTTCTGTGCATCTGGAATTTGGCTTTAACATGAGCTTTCTTTTGCAAGGAAGAAGGACTCTATTTCTGTACAATCCAGAGCATAAGAGCTGATCTATTCTTATTTATATAGTAATAAAGAAGCCTCACCTATGGCAATTTCTGTCCTCTGAAAGGCAAAACAGCAGATAAAGGTCCAGGTAACTTAGGATGACATCTGTGGCTTTCTGATTTCTACTCATGCTATGAAGGATATTGATATGATGGAAATTTGATGCCTTGGAGATGCAAGCATCCAAGCTGTCAAAGATGGCAGGAGGGTTGGCTCAACTTGGATAGAAGTCCCAGAGCCCAAGCACTTATCAGCTAGCCCAGTAATCTGAGCCTTGGAAGGAAAGCCTCGCCTTCTGTAAGACCCTACTCATCAAGAAGTACAAATTCAGTAAATTAACATCTTTATTGTCTGCTCATCTGCTCTTGAAATGAAAAACCCTGTCAGTAAAACACATAATCAGAAGCTTAGGTAACAATAAAAATAGAGATTATTGACTTGTTCTCTGTCCTCAGTCTAAACAGATTGTTAAATAACATTTTTAATTTTTGTATTTCTAGTATTACTTCTGTGGCAATGTGAATCAACTGACTATAAATAAATGAAGATGGAAATCAGGAGTCTAATTCTAACCATCAAAGGCATGAGGTTCAGGAGCAGCTTTTTAATGTGATTAATGAAGCAAAAATCTAATTTGAAGATAGAAGTTGATAAATGTAACAGAGTTACGTGACATACCAACATACAGAGTATCATGGGAATGTCCTTTTGAGACAATGATGCTTTGTAATCAATAACAATTCAATCTGTGTAATATGTTCAGGGAAGCCACTTATTACACAGGGTTGGGGTTCTTTTAAGGGAATTTTGCACAAGATCATAAGGAACATCCTATAAAGGGGAGCAATGCTCAGCCTTGCTGAGGGTTATGGCAAAGCAAATGGGTTTAGAGTGCCAAAAATTCACAGATTCACAGATATTAGGGGTTGGAAGGGACCTAGAAGATCATCTAGTCCAAACCCCTGCTAGAGCAGGATCACCTAGTCCAATTCACACAGGAACACACCCAGGCAGGTCTTAAGTGTCTCCTGAGATGGAGACTCCACAACCTCCTGGGGCAACCCATTCCAGAGCTCTGTCACCCTTACTGTGAAAAAGTTCTTTCTTGTGTTGACCTTAAACCTCTTGTGCTCCAACATGCTCCCATTGCCCCTCGTCCTGTCATTGGATGACATTGAGAAAAGTCTGGCTCCATCCTCTCTACACTCACCCTTAACATATTTATAGACATTGATGATTGGGTTTGGAGTAACTGGTGATCTCCTAGGAGAAAGAGTAACTAATTTATTCCATGTGGGCTTTTGTCCTGCTGTGCTTCTTCCTCAGCCACCTAAAACTCATGAGATTTACTGCTTTAGGTTTTGGCTGAGTATGGCCAAGTCTGGATAATACAAGCTGACTTGGGTACCCCTTAAAAATCTATTTGTCCATCGGTAATCCTCAGGCAACAAGTTTTCACCAGAGAGCTAATCCCTAATAAGGATTTAAGGTTGCAACCTGAATTGGCACACCTCTATAAGACTGTTCCCTTTCAGTGCTATTTGTCAGCACAGAGCTTTTCTTGAGGGAGATACTGAGGTATAGAAGGATTTACTATAACATTTTTGAAAGCTTTACTTTGCCTATGAACATTCACAGGCTATGGACTGATTATAGTCAGGAGCACAAGATGGGAAAACGTCTGTGTCTCACACATCTCCAGACCTCTCCACCAACCATGGAGGATGTTGCAGGAAAAACAGCCTCTCCTTCTGAAGTTGCTGTTAGTGACAGTGGCAAGAGGAAGTAACAGCTCCTTAGTAATCAAGCAGAACTGAGATAACACATTTAACCTCTTGTGTGTATCAAGACAGAGACATGGGGAGATTACAAAGGGACCTTCAGGGTCTGTGATGAGATGCTGACAGAGGATGAGCGGTAGAGGGAAGAAAAGCTACAAAAGTTTAAGATCCAAAGACATGATGCTGAGCATCCAGTAAAAAAAATAATCTAAAGAGTTACAACATTCTCTTTCTGTCATGCACCTGATAAATAAAATTTCCACCTCAGAGATGATCCAAGATCCAGGGCTTAGAAAATGCACACACACAAAGCAGATGAAACTTAAAAGCATTTTCCCAGCACAGTACAATAGTTTTTTAAAAGAGGTGACCTTTAAAGAAAGCCAGTGAGAGTTCATTTGCAGTAAAAAATAAATTTAAAAATCAGCTGGTTTAATCCAAAAAGCCCTAACTTCCAGCCACTCTTCTGCCATAGCTTACTGCTCTTTTTAATAGATGTTTCAGCACTAGGATTTTAAAATTAATTTTATGCTAGGGCTGGAATAAGTGGCAGTCCAGAGCTGACATATCCTCTCCTTTCCCATCCTCCCCTCTTGATGGAACATAGCTAGAGGTAGTGCCTGCTTTCTGTTCTTGCCTTGAACATCACTTTCACACAGGACTTCAAGCTCTCATTGGCATCCAGGTGGTAAAAGGGAAGAGCTGGAACATCTTGTTTTCTTCAGCCTCCTAAAAGTCAGCTCCAGAGCTGAGAAAGTACATTAAAAATTCTGTCCAAGACTTCTTTAAACTGGAAAAAAACTGCCAACCTAGAGTTTGCTCCACTCATGGCAGAGCCCTAAGCAGATGTTGGAGCATTGCAGAAACTTGTTTGCTTGCTGGGCAAGTTCTCTGATGTCTGTAGTCAAACTTTCGCTCAACCCCTTCAGGAGACCCACTCTTGGTGCCCACACACATCAGCCATTTATGTGCTTCACAGTCCTTCCAACAGTGGGATAAAAAAAAATGTCAAACACAGACATTTGGCACAGACCTCTGAGATATTGTGTATCTGTGAGGGTCTCTGTCCCTAGCTTTGAGCTGTTGCTCCTGCAGCAGAGCAGTTTGGCTGTTCTGGTCCTTCAGGACCAGACCAAGAACATTTGTCTCCTGTGGGAAAATACTGCCAGCACAGAGCAAAACTGCTGCAAAATGACTGCTTTCAAAGTCTCAGTGGCAGTTGTCTGTCTGACTCTTTCCTCTGATAGAAAGCACACTTGTGTTTAAAAGGACAATGGCTAAATTAAAATGCCAGGCTGAAGAATTTAGTGGTTATAGAATCATAAAACTGGTTTGGTTGGAAGAGACCTTTCAGATCATCAAGACCACCAGCTCCACCAGCACTGCCAGGGCACCACTAACTCATGTCCCTCAGTACCACATCTCCACGGCTTTGAAATCCCTCCAGGGATCGGGAATCCACCACTGCCTTGGGCAGCCTGGGACAGGCCTGGAAAACCCTGGAGGGGAAGATATTGTTTCTCAGCTCTTACCTAAAGCTCCCCCGGAGAAATTTGAGGCCAGTTCCTCTCGTCCTGTCAATTATTCCCTGGAAGCAGAGCCTGACCCCACCTGGCTCCAACCTCCTGTCAGGGAGTTGTCGAGAGCCAGAATGTCTCCCCTGAGCCTCCTTTTCACCAGGCTGAACAAGCCCAGGTGCCTCAGCTGCTCCTCACCAGTCTTGTGCTCTAGACCCTTCACCCACTTTGTTTTTCTTCAGACATACAAGATGTTGTGCCCCCACCAGTATGTAAGGTACCTGCTGTCCCACTGCTGGGCTGCAATTTTTGTCCTGCATCACACATTTTTCACTCCTCCACTCCCCCCATACTGTGAAACTTTATGGAAGCCAAAAAAAGATGCTTTGTATTTGAGTTTGTATATCCCAGAATAGGAGGTGACTCCCTCTGTCAGAAGAAAAAAATGCAAGACCAGGATCCATACCCATCACTAAAACACAGATGGGCCCATCTTCATAGCCCTCATCTCCTGTGCCCCTGGAAAAACTGTTTCTTGGAAATTACAGTAATTGTTTTATTCTCTTTGATCTCCACTAATAACGCTATGGACTATCACTCAGCAGGAGCTGTTTCTCTTAGGATCTGTCCAATGGTACTTACATTAGGAAGGCTCTGGGGAAATTTCAGTAAATGCTCTTGACAAGAGCTCTGCAAGACTTTCTGAAAAAAAAAATAAAAATTCTCCTGCACTTGCTCAGCACATTTCTCAGCTTGTTTGTTTTTCTCTTTATTGTTGTTGTTGGACTGAGGTGAAACCTAGAGAAAAGAGTTATGACTCCTTGTCAAGAGATCTTACAACAGCTGGAGAAAAGAGGGAAAGATTTCTGAATCCCAGGTGAGACACTGTAGAAATCACATCTGAGATTTGTCTTGATCTTTGTATTTTACTTTCTAACCTTAGTAAGGAAGATGGAGAGGTGATGGATTGGTCTTCCAGCATGGATCTTTCATGTCCAAAGTATGATGTGAGAGCCTCAAACATCCCCAATTATGGGAAATATCATTTCCAGGAAGGACAGCATATATCAGATTTAGAAGTAGCTTGATATCCCAATCTCATGGACATAACTGTAAATTGCACCTGCTTTTTTTTTAAAAAAAAAAAAGTAATCCAAAAATCTTATTTTCCAATTTCCTGTATGCAGATGATAGGAGCTGTGCCCTTTGTAGCCATGTCATTGACAAGTACTGGGTTGGTCCTTACAGAAGTACAACAGCAACTCAGCTCTCTAGCCCCTCTGGCAGCAAGTGGCTTGTTTAGGAATTTGTGAGGTTGTTAGATTTGGTTTGTAGCCCTCAGGCCAGAGGATCACTTTGAAGATCAGCTTGGTGGATCAAGCCAGCAAGACAAATATCAACTCACTTCTGAGACACACAGGAGTGACCCTCATGTTGTGCAGGGGCACATTCTCCCACGTGGCTCTTGTTGAGCTACAACACACAGCAGTCACCTTCTGTAGAGCTGAAAAATGCAAGGGTGGTTGTAAGAAGATGCAAAGAGAAAGTCAAATGTCAGAGCCACTGGAAATATGGAAATATCTGACACTTTTTGCATTTGAAATGGAGCAACTAGTGAGATCCCCAACTTATGACATCTTTTGGCCACTTCTCACTGTTGTAAGATGAAGGTGGTAGAGGCCTCCATGACAAATAGGAAGGTTATAAAATATATCCATGCATCTGCCTCTCACATAATTGGCAACTGAAACCAAGAATAATTGCACCAGCTGGTCTCTTTTTTTATTATTATTTTTATTTTTCCCCTCCAGCTAGAAACTACAAAAGCTGAAAAAACCAACAGCACAAACTTAAAGTAATATTTTCCTGTGTTTGGCACCTTGCCACAGGTGATGGAACGCAGTTCGGTAGATGTTGCTACATGTAATGATCTCATGGATGTGCAAAGTGAAGAACTGTGATCCCCAGTGAAGACAGGGCAGGGCTGGTGAAGAATAAAAAGCCTCTTCCTCTGAACTGGTTTTAATCATTCTATGGTCTGGAAATGAAGAACAGTAATAAAAGCTTAACTGGAAGAGATCAAAAAGCTTTTAAAATTAATAAAACTTGTAAGAGGCATCAATGATGGTCCTATTTAAAGTGCCTGCAGGCTGCAGTGTTAGTCAGCACTTGAAGTGAGCATATGCTCTGTAGAGATATGTCAGCCCTGGCAGTGCTGGCCTGCACCTGGGAGCAGGACCTGTGTTCACAGCTATCTTCTGGATGGATGACACCTTCCTCACTTCCTGCTGGGTTTTGCCTACTGTAAATCCATGAGCTACACCAGCATCATTCTGTATTTATTCTTCGTCAGGCCTTACCTACAAGGATGCCAGCAGTTAATGCATGGGAGCCTAATTCCCAGCTCAGTCCTTCACCTGGAACATCCACCTTATTTTTCACTCCTCAGTTACTTTTTAATGACAAGACCATCACCACATTACATGCCACCAGCAGTTGATGCTTTTACATGAAGAACATCAAACTGCATGAATTGATGGCAAGGGAAAAAAATAAAATAAAGACATAACATTATCCCCATATCTTTTAAAGGCAAGGACATCCTGTGTATTATTTGTTAAGGTAAAAAAATTAGGTGCTGGAGCATGTCTTAAAGAAGGTAAAACTGGTGAAGGGTTTCCTGATTCATTCCTGGTGACAGGTCTGGAGCACAAGTCTGGTGAGGAATGCCTGAGGGACCTGGGCTTGTTCAGCCTGGTGAAAAGGAGGCTCAGGGGAGACCTTCTGTCTCTCAACAGATCCCTGACAGGAGGCTGGAGCCAGGTGGGGTTGGATTTTTCACCCTCACTTGTCCCTGGATCTGTCCTGATTCAATTCTGTGCTCATTCTGGGGTTCCCAAGAGACAAATCCCAATGAATCAAATGCTGCCACTGCTGCAGTTGCAGGTGATCATGCAGGGTGATGGTGAGAGCTGGGACTGACAACATGCTCTGGAAATCAGCCTGTGTTACCCTCTGTAGATGAACAGGAGTCAATCCCCAGACTTGCCCTGCTCTTGTTTCAGAGGATGAAATGACCCTACCGCTGATCCATGCACAGCAGCTTCTCTCCAGCAAAACAATTTTCCTTTATCTTACTACATTGTAACATGTGATTTAGAGATGATTCATCCCTTTTATTTGAGCCTGGACTTGGCTATTATCTTGCATTTCAGCCAAATATTATTAGGAATGCTGATGTGTCTACACAGGGACATTTTCTGCAAAATTAATCTAAGAACTTTAAAAAATGAATGAGCATACATAAAATATTTCTTCGGGACAATAATGGACTTAATTTACTTTATCTTAATACATTTTGGAGACAAATCACAACAAATCAAACAAAGGTCTCTATAATTCTGTCCACACAGAAGCAAATGCAGCTGAATAAATCCACTTTAAATTCCAGCCTTCAGTTAGTCCAGGTTAATTCTCCCATGTAAATAAGTCATAGAATCATAGAATGGTAGAGGTTGGAAGGGACCTCTAGAGATCATAGAGTCCAAACCCCCTGCAAGAGCAGGATCACCCAGGGAAGGCCATACAGGAACAGATCCAGGTGGGTTTTGAACATCTTCAGAGAAGGAGACTCCACAACCTCTCTGGGCATCCTGTTCCAGGCTCTGTCACTCTCACTGTGAAGTTTTTCCTCACATTGAGGCAGAACATCCTGTATTTCATCTTGCTAACGCTATATCATGTCCTATCACAGCGCACAACTGAAAAGTCCCCTTCTACTTGACACCCACCTGTCAGATATTTGTAAACATGAATAAGAACCCATCTCAGGCTTCTCTGCTCCAGGCTAAATAGCCCCAAGTCTCTCAGCCTTTACTCATAAGAGAGATAGCCCAGTCCCTTCATCATCTTTGTAGCTATCCTTAAATTAAAAAACAAACAAACAAAAAAACCCCAACCCCAACAACCAAACAAACAAAAAAAACCCCCAACAAATGAACAAAAAACTGAAACAGAAAAAACAAACCCCAGTTCAGTTATGACATTGATATTCTCAGCTCTGGAAAGCTGCAGACTGCATTCCACATCAGCTTTTACAGTACAGGGTATGTCTGAGGAGCAGGGGATATCAAAGGTGCTGCCTGATCTCTTGACAGCACGGCCAGCCTCTCACTTCTCCCACTTCAAATCTGCTCAAAGTCAAAAGCCATGGCAGGTCTGTCATGCAGAAACTTTTCTGTGATTTCAGGTGCTGGAAAACGTTAGAGTGGATATGGGAAAGTGGCACTACCTGGAGATGACAACTGCATGCAAACTGAAGGAAACATGTACCATAGAATCACAGAATTGTTTTGATTAGAAGAGACCTTTCAGATCATTAAGTGCAACCATTAACCCAGCACTGCCAGGTGAACACTAATCCATATCCCACAGCACCACATTTATAGGTCTTAAATACCCCCACAGATGGGGACTCCACTACTGCCCTGGGCAGCCTGGGACAGGCCTGGAAAACCCTGGAGGGGAAGATATTGTTCCTCAGCTCTAATCTAAACCTCCCCTGGAGAAACTTGAGGCCAGTTCCTCTCATCCTGTCACTTATTCCCTGGTAGCAGAGCCTGACCCCACCTGGCTCCAACCTCCTGTCAGGGAGCTGTTGAGACTCAGAAGGTCTCCCCTGAGCCTCCTTTTCACCAGGCTGAATAAACCCAGGTACTTCAGCTGCTCCTCACCACACTTGTGCTCCAGATCCATCACCAGGGATTAATCAGGAAACCCTTTTCCTCTGCAAGAGCCCTACAAACAAACTTAGAGTTCCAAAATTTCTCTGGCCTTAGGAATTTAATAAACTGACTGTTCAAGTAACGTGGGTTTCCTGAAGAGACAGAGATGTGAGGTGGGCAGCATCACATTCCATGTTGGGAAATGGATGGAGCAGATGTGAGACAGCACATTCCCCACGGGGCTCAGCCCATTACAGGGGACTATTGGGAAGATGAACCCAATCTGATATCAGCAGTGACTAAAGGGGAAAAGCAAATTAACTATCAGTGCTAATGAGGGGAAAAAACTGCCCAAGCTTCCCACTACAAAAGGGGTCCCCACACAGAGTCACAGCCTCAGGGAAAAGTGTTAATTTGGCACATGTCCACTCATTTGATAAAATCTTATTAAATTCTCTCTAGCAGTCATGGGGGTCACTTAGAGAAGCTCATCTCAGTTAGAAGAGTGAAGGTGCCTCAGAGAGCTGCTGTCAGACAGAACAGAGAGTGAGTTGACTCTAGGACACAGACCTGGCAGGGCCAGGGCCATGGTACTCAGGGTCTGTGTCATTCAGAGAAAGAGCCTTTACTGACCAGTATGCAAGCAAAGGATACAAACATTTTAAGCTATCACCTACAAGCTGTAAAAGGCAGTCATCCTTTGTTAAGGAGAGACTGATGTACTCAAGAAGAGAGAAAACTTATCTATTGGAATGGTTTTTTTCATATATATATATATATGTATCTCTCTGCTGTTGCACAGTTTGGAAGCAAAAATGTGCCTGGAAAGTGCTGACCAAATGTAATTTTCATTGAAGAACAAAGAGATAAAAAGCAGAATTTATCTCATGGATGGTTAGATAAAAACATTAGTGACAATTTTCAATAAGCAAAGGACTCAAAATCATGTCCTAATATTTTCTGAAGAATTTAAGTTTGTTTTGTGCTTTGTTTTCAATTAATTTCCATTAAATTTTCATTTCCCTTCTATTACCATTTATTGAGTTGTTCTTGTGCACTTTTCTGTAGGGACAAGATCTCTCTCAACCATTTCCAGACAGAATATTCATTATTTAGTTGAATGGACTGAAAAACAAAAACACCCTGCCATGTCCACGGCCACACAGTAATGCAGTAACTCAACTGGGAGTGGATCCAAACTGTGGCTCTCAGTCTCTCCTCTCCTTGCTAGGACAGAT
Source organism: Ceyx melanurus (assembly GCA_024611195.1). Taxonomy (NCBI): domain Eukaryota; kingdom Metazoa; phylum Chordata; class Aves; order Coraciiformes; family Alcedinidae; genus Ceyx; species Ceyx melanurus. The sequence goes on from JANHGL010001312.1 coordinate 76,671, forward strand.
TCTTCCCTTGAAGGCAAAAGGGGAAACGAAAGTGATTGTAGGACACTCTCCAGGGCACAATCACAAGCTAAATAGGCTTTGTTTATGTAGACAGCTTTCTAAAAGTCTAACCATTGATAATGGGGGATCTTAACATCAGGCTGTTGTCTGGGATAACCACAGTCGACTCGCTTGGGACAGCTCTTGGAGGGCGTACAGCATGCGGTATTTACACTGATCCTCCAGCAGTCAGGATCAGAAGCAATTTTACACTCAGTCCTAGGAAATGAGCCAGGTATGAAAAATAAGATATATTCCAGGGAATATGTAGGGCCAGTGAATTACAGAGACGGGGCTTGGTATCAGGGCTGTCTTGCTTCTCACCATTCCCACTGGGAACACAGCCCAGTGTTGTCCAGATGGCTCTGTAAATCCTGAAGGAGCACACTGGCCTCCCCAGAGCATCCAAGGCTTGGGTCCTTTTCCTCTGCCATCTACAGCAGCTTTCCAAGCCTCTGAGCCAACTCAAGACAGAGCTCTCTGGGTGTCATTAGCAGACAGAGAAAGGCAAAATAGCATCATTCAGGGTTAGCTCGTATATGCATGACTTGTTGTTTGAAAAGAGACCTTGAGCTTTGCTGAACCCAATGTACTTGTCTTTAATTTTCACTTTCCCAGCAGATACACCCACATTTCTCCAAAGAATTACAGTTAGTTTGGTCCAGGCATTTGTTGAATAACTTCACTTCTCATTGCCCCTGCTTTAGAGCATCTCGAGAGAATAAGCTGATCTGCAAACACACCACTTTTTGTTTGCTCTTTCCTAAGGGAACATTATATTATTAATGTTTTGTCAAAAGTATCTAGAAGTTATGGAAAATGTTCACTCTCTCCTGCATTTGGGGTTTCTAGAACCGAAGTTTTATCACCCAAAACAATGTGCCAGAAACTCCACTGTTGGTGTCAGCCAGGAAACAGAGAGCAGAGACAGTGTTGGCAATTTAGGACACTGATCAGGCATCAAGAATAATAATAGGAAGATATTATGAACAAATGATTCATGAGAAAAGAAATAAGCTGAAATGCCCTGATGCTGCTAAGTAAATATTTACCAACGACTAATAGCTTTGCAGAAGATCTGTTAATGTCAGCTTTGCTAATAATAAGAAGAGTAATGTATATAAGGAGTATTACTCAAAGTTATAAATTTGAATAAGTTCCTTCCCAAGACAAGGACATTACTTTTCCATTTTCCTTGCAGTTTATGAAGATAAACTCAATGGCTGAGATCAGAAGAATCTTAGAGGACAAACACACTATGGAAATTTCAAATTGCTGTCACTAAACTCAAAACACACATCGATTTTACCTACATATTGAACCTCTGATGGAGCTGGAAACTGCCCACCCAAATATAATCATCCACCCCAAAAAAGACAGAAGAAAAAAAAAAAAAAAAGCTTTGAGTGCTGATCAGGCAAAAAACCTAATATAAATGACATTTTTGTTAAAGCTCTTCCACTTGGTGACTATGAAAGTACTGCCTTATCCCTGAGAATTTTCATACTAAATACCTCCTGGTAAGTGAACTGGGTATTGAAGTCAGAGAGCAGTAATTCTCAGCTTCCTAAAAGGAAATCTGGCTTGTGGATTTTTCTATGTGTTTGACAAAATTACTTTCAGATCCTTCTTCATATTCTCATAGAGGCTTTTAATTTCTACATCCCCATCACTATCTCTCTGCCTGTGCCTGGTTTTCCTGCATTTGAGGGATTCATCCTCCACACTTGGAACTTTTATAGGGTTTTAATTATTTTTCAGAAAAGAAGAATGAAAGTAAAAAGCTACAGGGGTTGAATTGTGCATGGTTGGACAGGCTGAGTCTTGAATTCTGGGAAAAACACCGACCATAACCTGAAATTACCTGTGCAAATATTTAGTGCTGTTTTTCCCACCATGTCTTGGCCACAATGGCCTGAGTCATGCTCTCCTGTGACCCCAAATGCTCACTTGTCACCTTGCTCAGCTCTCCCTTGCTCAAAGCTGCCTGTTCATGAAGGCTTTGAGCATTGACCATTCCTGATAGGAAATAACATCTCAGCCAAATGTAGCAGCTCAGCAAAAGCCATTTCCAAGTGATTTACTGCAAGGTGCTGTCAGAGTTGAGAACTTGCACAGTGGCAATTATTGGTTTTCTCTCCTGCTGACTAATTCACTGGTATAAAGTGAAATTCTCATACCACACATACTGTGCTTTTGATTCGCACTGCCAGAGATATAAGGAAAGCAGTACCATGTCCAGACTCTGGCAGAGGATTTCAAAGACAATAAACCCATGGCAACTACCTGCAGCAAGAGTGGGTAATGAAATTCAGCTTCAGCTCTCTCTCCTTGCTCACCTGTCTCAGGGCAGCCCCAACCCAACACATGCACTCTCTATCTCCTGGACTTAAAAAGCTAAATGTATTAAATCTAAACTGAAGCTTTCACCACCTCCCTCAGATGACCTTTCCATGGTTTCATTAAGTACTGGGTAGCTGGTTTATTAAGCATGGGCACCCTTGATGGATGAGCTGGGCATGCTCCAAAAGCCCAGGGTACATACTGGGTGCCCAGGACTGGTTTGTTAAAGAGTGCTTAAGAGAAATACTCAGCTCTGCAGTGGAAAATACTTTCCAAGACTATCATTTGCTGAAATTCCCAACTACCCAAGTCACTACTCTTGAAGTTTTTTTGTTCTTCTTTCCCCACTTTGAAGACAATGTGAACAGCACGAAGTACAAACTGAGCTCAAGTTTAAAATGGAAATTAAACATTTTCCTACTTATATTTGCAAAGGCCTTCAGGCTTGGGCTTTTATGCTTTTTACATATCTGCACATTTTATATAGTGCAAAAACAAAAGCAGCAGCTTCACTTCTTTAATATCCCTCCTTTATAAGGCAAAACTTAACACTATCACTGGCACTTTAGTGAATTTCTCTTAAATACTGATGCAGTGGATTAAGACACTCCTTATTTGCTCACAAATAATTAGTATTGGTTTTAGACATACTGAGAAATACAATTAAACCTTTGGTGTCAGCTCCCTGACTGTTTTATCTGATATAATTTTATTATTGAAGCCTGACAGGATCAGACCATGGAGTAGACAAAGACATGAACACACTCACCTCTGGGGGGGGTCTCTGAAGGAAATACAGAAAGGTCCAAGAGGGAAATTATTTAGCTAAAATGCTAAGTCTTCTGTTAATTTATGCAACTATTCATGCACCATTTGTGTCCCATAATGTTGGTAGACTCTATCCATTCATCATAAATCTCAGGCTCTGACTGGCTGCTTGGAGCCCATAAGGAAGGCGGATGGTTCTGAGGGAGCTTTGTGTCAGAACAAGGATCTTCCCAGGACTCCTCAGTGTGGGATCAAGGACCTGATTTGTACCAGACAAAATCCTAAACATGCCTGAGGTTGCTCTGACAAAACCCCTGCTTTCTGCTCTGCCTGCAGATGTACATTTTGGCTGCAGAAAGAGAGTGAAGCTGAAAGGGAGACTGTTTTCAACTACAAAGTTGGAAAAAGCTGGGAAAATGAAGCTAACTAAAATGGATGGCCTATCGTTCCAAAGCGCAGCAAACCTCCGGGCTCCACGCAGAGAAAGCAGTGGCCCTGAGTGATAAATCGATTGTTTTCCTGTTAGCTGTGGAATTTGTTAGTGCTGAAAAACTGCTGTCCATGCTGAGGACTCCTCCTGTTATTCTCTCAGTTCAAGAGAATAATAAAAGGATTTTCTGGAAATTCTTTGCATCCCCATTTTAAACAGATGGCTGCTGAACTCCCTAAGGTCAGGAGTACACTAATTATCACCACGTGCCTCCTTCAAGCAGAATAAATTGTGAAAAAAGGGAAAAAAATAATAAAAAATGACAGCCAAAGACTTACTTTCAACAGAAGAGCTTGGTGCAAACACACATGGATTTCCATTTTAAAGAATCATGGGACACATTTGACTGACAGCAATTGTTGGAAAGCAAAAATAAATGCATGTGACTCATGGTTCATGCAGGTCTAGGGGACAGAGTACCACATCCTTCCCATGAGAAGGTGGTTTGATGAAGGAGACTCAAAAAACTCAAAAGACTTAATAATGATTCAGTACTGTGCTCCCACATCCACACACTTACCAATGGAAGCCATGCTTACGTGCCAGGTGTGTGATTTGGAAGGAAGACACATTCCAAAAACAGGATGATGTTTTGATTAGCATCAGGGAATCTACTAGGACAAAAGTAAATTGAAATAAAACAGCTAAGTGAAATTTGGAAGTCAAAAGCTGAGAAGTTTTTACTGTAATTTTTAAAGAAAGACTATCTTATCTTGCTATAAGCATGAGATCAGATTCTCTGCTGGTAAATGGCAGTTTAATTTCATATACCTCCTGGAACTTAACCAGTTTACTCCAGTGAAGGTCTGAACAACCAGATTGCTTTTCTTTTAAAACACGAGAGCTATCTCTGTGCATGCCTGCATGAAGAGCTGCCAGTGGCAGGAAGGGGTCTGGTAGTACTGGGTAAGGATGATACTGGTTTTGTTTCATCAGCTTAGTGCTCATGATGCCAAGCCAGACCACAACCAGGCACTTGCTGGCTCCCATTCCCAGTCCTTTCACCCAGTAGCACACATCAGGCAGCTCCCTGTCAAAACAAATCCTATCACAGCACAACTTTGGACCAACGCTCACCAGTTTCCTCCTCACTGACCAGCCCAGTGTAATGGGAGGACAGCAGATCCCAATTGTCCTCGCTGCCACAGAGAAGATGGCAGCTCTGACTGGCGTGCAAAAGGGGAAGGGAGGGATTCTGGATAATTGTTCTCAACCTAAAAGCATCCTAACTATGCACATCATCAGTTTGACATCCCTGCTGGGGTATAAGCAGAAATGTCCTCACTTTTCTTATTGACACATGGTCCTTGCTTGCCACCACCATGAAGATGGAGGGACACATCAGGGGGTCATGGAGGTGAGACGACTTCTACCTGATGTCCCTCTCCCTTTTGGCCCAGACTCATTGCTCTCAATCTAACCCTGGTCTCTTTACCCACATCTGGTTTGAATCAAACCTGTCTTTCCAGAGACCCTGACCTGAAATCCTCCAGTCCTCATGCTGTAATTAAAACAATTTGTCTACTGCTGCCCCATCAAGATGGATTTCAGAAAGGAGAAAGCATAAACTCCTAGAGCCAGTGGAAAAATGCAAATAAACAGTGTCAATCTGGCATAGGTAACTGTCACTCAAACTGGTCTCACCCGCTGGAAGGATCTAATCAAACACAGTCTGCCTCTGAGATATAAGGCTGGGAAATGAAGCTTTAAATGGTGCTTTCATCCATGCTGGAATGGCTCAGTTTAGGCTTTGTTTTGTTTTTGAACTAACTGCTTTTTAAAAAGACATGCTGATACTGCTACAAATAATTAATGTTAACTGAATCTGTCAGATTTTAGGAGGGTGTTATTAGATTAGAAACAACAGCAACAGTTCTATTCTCAGTGATCTGAGTGAGACAATATAAAAACAATGCCTCTGTTCTTGGATAACCTTTGCTCTTAGTCTTTTGCTGAACATCCATGCTCCTGAGGCTAGCATCTGTTTATTTCTTAAGCTGAAATGTAACACTTTGCCCATATGTTTATATTAAAACAAAAAATTCACTTCTGAACTCTTTAATCTTTTTATTCATGTGTTTTGTTGCTCTCCGGCAGGGATTGTGAGTGCCAGACGCTGCCTTATATAAAATAATCAACTGTATTTTCTCTTCCTCTGAACTAATTCATCACATTCTCTCCCTATCAATCATCTAGATGAACGCGCTGTGTTTTCTATCTATCACCCTGCTAAGGTACTCATCGCTGGGGTATGGAGCCAGCAGATTAAAAGTGTAATGATGCTATATTAAATAAAGAAAATTGATGTTTTACACTCAGTAAAACCCAGCTGCATTCTAACAAGCAGGTCAGCATGAGGAGAATTTGGCCCACTGCTTCTAGAAGATGGCTTTTCTATAGCAGCGCTCACAGCCTGTGATATTCACAGGACTTTCTTTGCAAAGCTGTATGGCCCAGGAAAAACAGGGTTTATCTCTTGTCCTCCCTCTGACCCGGTTCTCCTCGTTGGGGCTCACACAGTCTTCCTCATCAATGACCAGTTTGAGTCAGGTCAGGGTGGACATCCATGTGGAATCCGGCGCTGCGCTCGAATGAGCTGAGAGAGGACAGGAAAGCTGTGAGAGCCTAGCATCTGGCTTCTGTGCCTTTAAGGCACCTGATCAGCATTTACCAGCAAGTTTTTCTCCTTGGTCAGAGTCTGGATTAGAAGCTGCATTTTAAAGAGGCAGACCCAGAGCTTTAAGGGCTTTAAAATTACTTAAGAAAAGGGATCATTCAAACAATGGCAAATACAAGAGAACTACATCAATGAAACAGGTTTTGTGAATATCTGCCTGGTTCACAGAAGTAAGAAAAGCAAATCAGGCTCCTTGGATACAGTTGGGGTTTTTTTTATATAAATGAGTTCCTCAGTTAGGGCCATTGGTGTGAATTTCTATGCAATGGGAACAGCACAAATGGCAGGACTGGGTTCTGGGATCTGAAATACAGTGAAAGCAACCCCTGGCTTCTTCACAGAGAATTCATCATCACGAGAATATCCACTGTAAACAGAAAATAAATAAATAAATAAATAAAAAGGGAGATTGATTTTTAAAGCAATTCTGTCCTGAGAATAGGCAGCTCAGGCCAATGCCACTCTAATGTACCATAGAAACTTTAACGAATGACTGCTCCATCTCCGCTCTGTCTTTTTCCCCTCCTTGCAAAATGCTGAATTACAGGGAACTGCCGGATGGTATTTCCTGCCTGTGTGACTGATTACTTGCCTTTCTGCATGGCCAGTTATTAGTTAGCAGTGAGCACTTCAAGGCTGAGCAGCCAGTGTAGCCACCCAGGAAAGTGGCTCAGCTCTCTCTGCCCACCCCATGACATTAGCTGAGGGAGAGGAAACATCTTTTGGCACTTGACAGCATAGATATTAAAAGTGACTGCACTGCTTTTGATACAGAAGCACGTCTCCCTGCCAGCTAGCACATCCAGGGATTTTTTTTATTTATTCTTTTTTCCAGTATAGTTTGTCATCTTGTGCTCTGGGAACATCTTGCATAGCTGTTAATAATTTATCTGTTACAGTGGCATATTAAATCACTTGGCTGTCAGAACGGCTTTGAAACTCAGCGGCCTTGAGTCTACGTTAGATAACGAAGGGAACTCCTGAAGCTGCCAGGTGCCAATAGTTTTGATTTTATTTCTTGTAGCAACATGATACACAGGCTGGTAGGACATGATGCATCTGTGAACACTTGAAAGCAGGCTCAGACTGACAAAAAATGAACAGCCTTATGAAAATACTCCCTAAAATCCATCTGGACCTTGGAAACATTGACCAGTTGGGACAGGAACCACAAAACTGCTCATTGAAGTAATCCCTGCACTGGATCAGGAAGAATTTACTTTTTGTGTGTGTGTGTGTAGTGGTTCCCTGTTGGAGATAATAATTTATTGGCTACATTTAGGGCCTGGGACTCAGCCCAGATTGCAACCTCAGCCACATCCCATCATGGCCCTTACTGACACACTTTCAAAACTGCTGGGGCTGAACAGGCCGTGATAGGACACCACTAACAAAAGCTCTTTTGAAACATTCGGAAAAAAAAAAAAAAAAGCTATTTAACAGCAAACTGTTGCTGCCCTTATTAAAAAAAAAAAAAAAAAAGTATTTTTCATACCAAGGACTTTTGCTCTGAATAGCTCAGCAGGGCTTTTCCCGTAGACTTATTGTACTTGCATAGATCATCATGCAAAGAAGGCCACAATCAGAGGAAAGAGAAAGAAAGGTACAGGCTGGGGGCAATACAAGGAAAGGAACAGATAGGACAGCTATAGTCAGAGGAAAGATGCATGAAAAAGGAGGAGAACAAAAAGGAAAAGCAAAGGGTGTCATTCCAGTGGCTCCAGCAGCATAAATAGATCACCATTGCTGCTGTTTAATTAGAGGGCCAATTACAATATTTGCAAAAGGGAAGGTGAAGGATTTCTTATCTGCTGGTCCTGAATCTCCTTTTTCAACACTGGCTCTATGGAAGGGAGCCTTTGCTGGGCACTTGCTGCCAGCTGCGACACAGGGTTGGTGGGCAGCAGCTTTGCAGGTGACACATAATGTACTTTCCAAAGGCAGGCTCTCCATCTCAAGATGAGGAAAAACTTCCTCACTGTGAGAGTAACAGAGCCAGAACAGGCTGCCCAGAGAGGTTGTGGAGCCTCCTCCTCCGGAGACCTGCCTGGATCTGTTCCTGTTTGGCCTGACCTGAGTGTTCATGCACTGGCAGGGGGGTTGGACTCAATGATCTCCGGAAGTCCCTTCCAACTCTTATGATTCCATGAGTCTATGATTCTATGACAACAACTTGATCATTCTAAAGAGTGCAAGATCCCGCATTAAAACAACAACAACAAAACCCCAAACCCCAAAACACAACAAAACAACCCCAAAACAAACCCAACCAAAACCAAAACAAACAAAAAAACCCAACAAACAACAATCCCAACACCAATATCTGACGATTTAACTTTTTGTGGATTTAAGAGCAAATGTTCATAAAGCAAAATGCCTCCTGCAGAAGTTTGAGCACCTCTCCACAGTTGCAGAGTCCTTACTCCACATCCTTGGTGTGTGCCGGGGTCACCAAACTGGAAGGAGTGGCTGACACAGCAGCAGGCTGTGCTGCCATCCAGAGAGACCTGGACAGGCTGGAGAGCTGGACAGAGAGAAATTTAATGAAATTTAACAAGAGCAAGTGTAAAGTGCTGCATCTGGGGAAGAACAACCCCGTGGATCACTACAGGCTGGGGGATGATCTATTGCAGAGCAGCTCTGGAGAAAGAGACTTAGGGGTGCTGGTGGATAAGAGGATGGTCATGAGCCAACAATCACCCTTGCAGCCAAGAAGGCCAACGGTATCCTGGGATGCATCAGGAGAAGTGTGGTCAGCAGGTCAAGGGAGGTTCTCCTCCCCCTCTACTCTGCATTGATGAGACTCCACCTCGAGTACTTTGTCAGTTTTGGGCACCTCAATTCAGAAAAAAACATAGATTTACTGGAGAGAGTCCAGTGCAGGGCTACCAAGATGATTAAGAGAGTGGAGCATTTCCCTTATGAGGAGAGGCTGAGATTGCTGGGGCTCTTTAGCCTGGAGGAGACTGAGGGGGGACCTCATCAATGTCCATAAACATGTTAAGGGTGAGTGTAGGGAGGATGGAGCCAGACTCTTCTCAATGTCATCCAATGGCAGGACAAGAGGCAATGGGAGAGGTTTAGGGTAAACACAAGGAAGAACTTTTTCACAGTGAGGGTGACAGAATTCTGGAATGGGTTGCCCAGGGAGGTTGTGGAGTCTCCTTCTCTGGAGACACTCAAGATCTGCCTGGATGTGTTCCTGTGTGACTTGGTCTAGGTGATCCTGCTCAGACAGGGGGGTTTGGACTAGATGATCTTCTAGGTCCCTTCCAACCCCTAACATTCTGTGATTCTGTGATTCTGGTATCTCTTACTCCATGTACTCAGTGTGCGTGGGGGTATTTTACCTGCCCACTACACCTCGATGCAGCTCAGGCATTGCTCACCTCAACACCCAAGGAACCGATTAGCCTCGATGACACTGGGCGGGCTGCAGTGCACATGGCTTACTCTTTTTTTCTTATTTTTTTACATCTACATGTCAGTGAAGACAAGAGGATGTGTCGCTGTGCAAGGACGAGAGTGCCCTCTATTGTTACTGCGCTCGCCAGCACCTTTCCCTCCTTCCTCCAAGGTCTCTGAAGAGCCACCTCTGCCTCGGAGCCTCACCTTCCCTCGCTACACAGTGATGGCAGCCCCCAAAACGGTAACAGAATTCAATCACGAGCTGTCTGCGCGGCCTCAGGTGACAATGGGGTTACGGCAGAATCTGTGTTTCACAGGCACCTGATCCGTGATGAGGCCCGAGTCGCACAAATCGGCTTAAGAACGAACATTTGGGTGGAAAAATGCAGCGATGTGGAAAACCGTATACAATCAAATGGTTTAAAGCCAGTGGGTGCCGCAAGGCTGCGGGACCTCCTCCGCAGGGCCTCGGCCGCTGCCTGACGGGCTCTTTGCTCCCCGGGGCAACCAGGAGAGGTGGCAGCAGAGCGTTCCCCTCGTCTCCCCCGCTTGCTGGGCAGGATCCTGACCGAAGCCACGTGGAGATCCATTCGTGTCCCCACACCGAACAGGAACAAGCGCTGTTGAGCCCCCGCGGTGCTCGGAGAAGGGGAGTTCCCCGGCACCAAGGGGAAGCCGGACGCAACGTAGGTCGACCGGCGTGACTCCGTTCTCCCCGACACGGTCGCACACGCGAGTTACAAGCGTTGTAACGTGCACAGCAAGCCCCGTGGCGGGGAATCCTCCCGTCACAGGCTCCGAAGCGTCCGAGATTCGCCGACATCACACCGCCAGCACACACCCCCGCGCCTTACCGTTTGGGTGTCCCCGCCGCCATAGCAACAGACAGCTTGGAGGAGGGTACTGGTGATCGCCGCTGCCCTATTCGAGACGCTCTTCGGGCGGATCCGCTGTCTGATTGGTCGCTGCCGTCAGGACGTAA
>JANHGL010001314.1:6552-18811 GCA_024611195.1 Ceyx melanurus
GCTCAGGCAGGGGGGTTGGACTAGATGATCTTCTAGGTCCCTTCCAACCCCTAATATCTGTGAATCTGTGAATCCTTAACTCGGGCTCCAGGAAGGCAGTAGACTTTCCTGTGGGTCAGATGAAGTCAGCAGATAGGGCCCTCTGTTCTCCTCAGGAGGGAGTCTCCAATTACAATTACCCTCCATTTTTTCTTAGATGAAGAAGTCCTAATGCATTTATCCGAGCAATTTACCCTAGACAGCCCTATTGGTGAACCTCCACCTGACTCTTCCTTTGCATGGCTCTCAGCGTCTAGAGCCCCTTCCTGTTTTGCAGGGGCAACCGGGCAGGTGAGGGAGGCTGGGCAGGGATTTTTCTTCCTCTCCTGACAGGTACCTGCTTCCATTCCTCCCTTTTAGGTCCCCCCCTTTTGCCTGATGGCCAGAGAGGGGGGTGGGATATTCTGCTCATTGTGGAGCTTGCTGCTTGCCATTCAGGAAGTGATTCCACCAATCTGTCTCTCTCTCCGACTCCCAAATACTCCTCAGCTTTTCTGCTTGGCTGAGCAGATCGTTCACCTGGACACACCTGACACAGGTGTCGCTTTCACTTCCCTCCATGGCAAATGCCAGGCTCCAGCACTCTCCACAGCCCCAGGCCTGAACACCCACTTTCATCTGGTTGCAACCATAATTGGTTCTACAATCAAAAGACTCTACACAGGATAGTTTACTGCCCTTTTAAGTGCTTGCCTGTTAACGAAGACTTACCCTTTTAGGCCTTTTGTTCTGTGGGCAGCCTTCTTAAACCCTGAGGGCACAGTTAACAGCTGATTAACGTTGTTTAAAATCCCCGACGCTGAGGGTGGCTCCGCCCGCCCTCTCTCGGGTGACCGCCCCCAAGCTGCCGGTTCTGGCTCAGGCTTGGTCGCTGTAGCCGGCTTAAAAAAAGCCGCCTGTAGTGCTCCAACTGGGGTGTCATGAGAGTGGAGCAGAGGAGGGGTATCACTTTCCAAGACTGCTTGGCCACACTTCTTTTTATGCAGCCCAAGATATGGTTGGCCTTCTGGGCTGCAAGTGCACGTTTCTGACTCATATTCAGTTCTTCATTCACCACTATTCCCAAGTCCTTTTCCTCAGGCTTGCTGTCAATCCCTTTATCCCCCAGTCTGTACTGGTATTGGGGATTGCCCCTACTTAGGTGCAGGACCTTGCACTTGGCTTGTTGAACTTCATGAGTTTCACAGGTGCCCAGTTCTCAAAGCTGTTAAGGTCCCTATAGATAGCATCCCTTCTCTCTAGTGTATCAATTACACTATCCAGCTTGGTGTCTTCATATTTGCCAAGGGTGCATTCAATCCCATTGTCTGTATCATTGTTGAAGATATTAAATAATACTGGTGTCAGTATGGACCCTTGGGAAACACCACTCATTACTGGTTGAAAACAAACTATATGAGATGAGATTACAAAATAATTGTTATGCCAAAAAGCCTGCTTGTATTAGTCATGTTATTTTAGAGCTATATTGTTATAATGCTAGAGCAGAGGTGATTTGACAGAGATGTTATTGACAATGAACTCCTTTGAAAAATATGGTTACACCTTGCGTTAATGTAACTATTATATACATATTTTCTGTTATTTTGAAGGTTTGGTTTTTTTTTTTAATAAGATTTTGTTCTCAGCTACTATTTCTATCTCATCTCCATAAAACCAAAATATGCTCCACTGTCACTGGGATCAAATCAGTGCCTGACTTACATCAAGATAGTTAACAATCTTCTGACTCTGCTTTCCATCAAACATAATGGTGAGGTATAAATTATTCAGCTCCATAATAAACCTTTCCAGTGAGTTAAAATCATTTTTCCAAATCAGGAAAATATCACTGGTGTGCTATAACCATTATAAAAATTGTTTAAATTTCTTTCGGGTGTATAACAATTCTTCTTCAAATACCCTCATTTCAATCATAAGTCTTTTCATATCATCAAGACAATCCTCTTATTACTTTTTGCACTAATCAGGACAATCAAATGTCATTTGTCTTATTTTGGTTAATCCTTACATGATACATAGCTATAATGGCTATCATGTAGGTCACTAATTTTTTTTTGTCATGATGGGATATTGCAGTAATATTATGCTATATACACTGTTGCAGCTACACAAGATGAAGTTATGTAGTTGTGTCAAATTCCACTGAAGTCAACAGAAGTTGCTTCCAACCTAAATTGGACAGAGGTCCTGTGGTCTGTTTCTCTTTTTTAACCGGATGTGTGGCTATTCGAAGTAATCTTCACAGAGTAAATAAACAGCACTCATAAGGCTTGAAGAGTAACTATTACAAACCCTAACTCATAGGCCAATGAAAATATGGTGCCGTGATTCTGATTCTTTTCCATCCATAGTTTTGTTGTTTGTTTGGGTTTTTTTTCAAAACTGGACTTCAGACTGAGAGGAGATACAGGAGTAATCAATTGGCAAAGCCTGAAATTGTCAAAAGTTATCATACAGATAAGACACTCAGCATCTGGTGTTCATGCTTACACTACTGCTCTTTGAAATGTTCAGAGTCAAGTCAGACCTTCAGAAACCTTAATGAGCCATACTTTCAGAAATATATCAAGATATTTACACTAATCAATATTATGATTCTTTTTTTTCTGGATGTCTTATTTTCTTCCTTATCTCCTGTTAGTATTGCAAAGCTATGCATTGCCAATATTAAGGTTCTTGAATCCACTGTAGCAAGACCTTTTCACTATTGTTGTAGCTGCAGATATACAGATTTAACTGTACTACATCTGATTACATTTATACATTTATATGTATAGGTGTGCAGTGCAACCACCCTGCTACTTCTCTCCATACGAAGTAAGTGGAATACATTTCCATTTAGAATTTTAGAATCATAGAATATTAGGGGTTGGAAGGGACCTAGAAAGATCATCTAGTCCATCCCCCTGACAGTGCAGATCACCTAGAACAAGTCACACAAGAACGCATCCAGGTGGGTCATGAATGTCTCCAGAGAAGGAGACCTCACAACCTCCCTGGGCAGCCTGTTCCAAAGGTCTGTCACCCTCACCGGCAAAAAGTTTTTCCTTGTGTTTACCTTAAATCTCTTATGCTCCAACTTACTCCCATTGTCTTTTGTCCTGTCATTGGATGACATGAGGAGAAGTCTGGCTCCATCCTCCTTACACTTGCCCTTAACATATATATAAACATTGATGAGGTCCCCTCTCAGTCTCCTCTTCTGCAGGCTAAAGGGACCCAGCTCTCTCAGCCTCTCCTCGTAAGGGCGATACTCCACTCCCTTAATCATCTTGGTGGCCTTTCATTGGACACTCTCCAGTAGCTCCCTGTCCTTCTTGAACTGGGGTGCCCAGAACTGGACACAGCATTCCAGGTGGGGCCTCACCAGTGCAGAATAGAAGGGGTGGAGAACCTTCCTTGACCTGCTGCAGGCCACACTCTTCCTAATGCATCCCAGGATGCCCTTGGCCTTCTTGGCCTCAAGGGCACATTGTTGGCTCATGGCCATCCCCCTGTCACCAGGACCCCCAGGTCTCTTTCTCCAGAGCTGCCCTCCAATAGATCAGCCCCCAGCCTGTAATGTTACAGGGAATTGTTCTTCTTACCGAGATGCAGCACCTTACGCTTGCTTTTGTTAAATTTCATTATATTTCTCCCTGCCCAGCTCTCCAGTCTGTACAGGTCTCTCTGGATGGCACCACAACCTTCTTGTGTGTCAGCCACTCCTCCCAGTTTGGTATCATCAACAGACTTGCTGAGGGTGCTCTCTGTGCCTTCGTCAGGTCATTAATGAAGAAATACTTTGAATACTATTGGACCCAGCTCTGACCCTTGAGGGATGCCACTAGTCACAGGCCTCCAGCCAGACTCTGCACCACAAGTCTCTGGGATCTGTCCTTTAGCCACTTCCCAATCCACCTCACTGCACAATTGACCAATCCACACTTCTTAAGCTTGGCTGTGAGGATCCCATGGGAGATAGTATTGAAGCCTAGATGAAGTCAAGGAATACCACATCCACTGCCCTCCCCTCATCTGTCAATCATAAAAGGCTATCAGATTAGTCAAGCATGATTTCCCCTTATGGAATCCATCTTGACTACTTGTGATAAGCCTCCTTTCCTCCAGATGCTTAGAGATGGTGGCAAGAACAAGCTTTTCCATCACCTTTCCAGGGATGGAGGAGAGGCTTACTGGCCTAGAGTTACCTGGGTCCTCCTTCTTGCCTTTTCTGAAGATTGGGTTGACATTTGCCTTCATCCATTCCTCAGGCACCTCTGCTGTTCTTCAGAACCTCTTGAAGATTATGGAGAGTGGCCTGGCACCTCTGCCATCTCCCTCATCATTGGACGGTGTATGGACTTTGGGGCCGCTGGACTTGTGCATTTCCAGTTTGCTCAACTGATCTCTAACCCAAGCCTCTCCAACTGAGGTAAAATATTCCTTCCTCCAGAATTCCTCTGTGGTCTTGGATGCCTGGGACTCCTGGTAGCTGGCCTTAATATTAAAGACTGAGGCAAAGGTGGCATTCAGTATCAGCCTTCTCTGTCCTTGGTCACCAGGGCACCCTCTTCATTCAGCAGCGGGCTCACATTGCCTTTAGGCTTCCTTTTGCCTCCAACATACTTGAAGAGGCTTGTCTTGTCCTCGACCTCCCTCATCAGGTTTATTTCAAGGGAGGCCTTTGCTTTCCTTGTTGCATCCCTGCATCCTCTGACAGCCTCCCTGTATTCTTACCAAGTGGCCTGCCTCTCCTTCCACATTTTATATATTTCCTTCTTCTGCTTAAATTTATCCATTAGCTCCTCCTCAACCATGCAGGTCTCCTAACTCTCTTGATTTCCTGCTCTTTGGGATACACTGATCTTGAGCCTGGAGGAAATGGTGCTTAAATAATAGCCAGCTTGCTAGAGCCCCCTTACCTTCTAGGGCCTTGTCCCATGGGACTTTTTCAAGCAGATCCCTGAGGAGGTCAATGTTGGCCAGGGTAGTGGTTCTGCTTGTGGTCCTGTGCCTACTGCCTGTAATTCTGAACTCTACCATCTCATGGTCACTACAGCTAAAGGTGCCTCCTACCTTCACATACTCAACCACTCCCTCATTGTTTGTCAGACACAGTCCAGCATCACTCCTCTCCTTGTTGGTTCCTCTACCACCTGAGTTAGGAAATCATCATCAATGCTCTGGAGGAATCTACTGGACTACGAGAGCCTGGCTGTGTAATTTTCCCAACAAATTTCAGGGTAATTGAAGTCCCCCATAACAACCAGAGCCTGTGATTGTGAGGCTAGTTCCAGCTGCTTGTAGAAGGCCTTGTCAGCTTCCTCATCCTAATTGGGTGGCCTGGAGTAAACACCTACTACAACGTCTCCTCTACTAGTCTCCCCCTTAATCCTAATCCAAAAGCTTTCAACCTGCTCTTCATTGACCCCCAGGGAGAGCTCGATACATTCCAATTGCTTTCTCACATATAAAGCAACTCCACCACGTCACCTTGCCAGCCTATCCTTCCTAAAAAGAATATAGCCATCCATGACAGTGTTCCAGTCATGAGACTCCCACCATGTCTCAGTGATTGCAATGAGATCATGGTCCTGAGATTGCACACAGATCTCTAGTTCATCCTGTTTGTTCATACTGCGTACATTAGTGTACTGGCACTCTAGCGAGTTTACTCCTTGAGTGACTCATCAGACATATTTCTAATACTATCTATCTAGTTTTCCTTAAATATCTGGCCTCTCTCCATCCCCATATTTTTACTTGTTTTACCTTGGAGGTTTCTCCTTATTTTGTTTTTCACTCTCTGACATGCCTGACATCCTGCATGTCTCCCAGACACAATATTGCTTTTTATGCTTTTTGCATGTCATATGCAAAGACTTCTCATGTATTCTTTTTTTACGTATGTATCATTTAGCCCTCGTAGCTTTTAAAATCAAGGCATCTTCAAATTCTCCTTTCTTCTAACTTGTCTTCAGACAAGGTCTTCCCTAGGTCTTTTTCCCCAGAGCTACTCTCCAATAGGTCAGCCCCCAGCCTGTACTGATACATGGGGTTGTTCTTCCCCAGATGCAGCGCCTTACACTTGCTCTTGTTAAATTTCATTAAATTTCTCCCTGCCCAGCTCTCCAGCCTCTCTGGGTCATGTTGGATGGCAGCACAACCTTCTTGTGTGTCAGCCACTCCTCCCAGTTTGGCATTATCAGATATATAACTCTGCCAAAAAAAGAGCAACAGAGTTACACATAGATCTTTTCTCTTTTCATAATAAAAATGGAAAAATATACCTATGTCACCATCTTATTGTGTAATATATAATTATATATTATATATGACTATATAATAATATAGTCATTGTGGGCAAGGGGGAAGAGGATAATTTTGAATTTTATATCCTTACAACCTTCTTGCTTTTTCTACAGCAGAACAAAATAACAACTGATAAAACTAAACACAAGAATATGTGATTCCATTGTTATATTTTCTACTCCTAAACAGGTTGTAAATTAAAACAATATCAGAAAGGTAATATAATTAGATTGGTTTATCAAGACAGATGGAGATTTACATTCAGAGATAAACTCCATTTAGCTCTGCATTGTTTGCAAACCATTTCTAAGTGTTATCTGATTCCTTACTGGTGGAAAAGAATACTTCACCTTCTGTATTGTAGCTTTTAGTTTTTTAACTTCTGTAAAAATGGAAATGTGCTTAATTGCAAAGACAAATTTTGCATTCACCCCAGAAGTTTTTTGGCTTCACTGATGACAAATATTGGAAAAGAAATATGTAGCAACAGTAATAAAAAAGCACAAACAATAATACTGTCTAGAGTAATTCTATTCAAGATATACAAGGAGATACTCTTAGGATATTGCATTAAAATGTGTAATCAGCAATATCACTGCTTTTACGTATTTCCAATGATTGCTATTTCTAGACTGGTGAAGATAAGCATATATGTATTATAAATCAATACACAGACAGAGCAATGTCCTGGTTTGAGTGAGAACCAAACAAATTCTGTTCAGTGATTTTACTTTTCAGCTCAGGTTTTCTAACTTTCTGGAGTTAGCAGCATGTTTTGCAGACAGTGTCTGCTTCCATCAGTAATAACACCTTATGTTTAGAGTTACTACCAAGGATGAAATGCAGACCAAGGCCACTGCTAGAACTTGTGTATTGTACTGAGGGGTGCAGAAAAGTGAAAGACTGCACCTGTGGGGAGGAGTGGACAGGATAGATTACCCCAAACTGACCAACTAGGTGTTCCAGCCCATATACGTCATATCCAGTATATAAAGCTTGGGGGTCCGGAGGGTCTCTCTCGCTTTTCTCTCTCTCTTGTGCTGGCTCTCTCGATCTCTCTTGCTCTGGCTCTCTTGCTTGCTCTTTCGCTCTCTTGCTCTCCCTCTTCAATCCTAATTCTGAAACCAGGTGCCAGAATCCAGCTCCTCCAGAGCATCAGTGACGGTGACGTAATTAATATCAGGGAGTGTTGGTTTGGATACTGGTTTTGTACAAATGTATATATATTTCATTATTATTTTCATTTTCATTAAATTGTTCTAGTTTCCTTTTCTAATCATTAAGTCTCTCTCCCTTATTCCTTTTGTCTCTCCTTTTGGGGAGGGAGGGAGGTTAAAAGAAAGTGTCTGTTAACGGTCTGGGCTAACCTGACCCTAAACTGTGACAAGCAAGTATGCAAGAAATGCTCTGTGGAATACAGTTCAGGTAAGTACAACTTTTGCAGAATGATTAGTCTTCAAATGTCGTGGTGTTCTTGGCAAATGTAAGTGGGGAAAGATTCAAAGTCATCCATCAGACAATTTTTAAAATTCTGATCAATCAGCTTTTGGGTCAAATGTGCTGTGAATGAAATATAATTTTTTTTCTGATATTCCTATTTAATGTTTGAATTGTAGAATTCAGAAATAATATACCTTTTCAGACACTTATTAGCAAATTGGTGAGCTATTTCTAGTGTTTTCAGATAGAAAAATATTTAAATATACAGAATACTTACTTAACTGTACTCCTATTAAGGATTACAAAAGTAATCAGAAAATTTAGGAACTCAGCTTGTATATATTAATTTCAAAATGCCTGTGACTATTACTCATATGTGAAACTGAAGAGTGATGTACCTGAAGCCTGAATATGACCAATTTAAATTTTATTAGTCCCGGTATTTCTACTGGGACTACACTTTCACTTTGAACATCAAATATGTTTCAAGAATATTGGAGCAGTTTAGTAATTTGTTCAGTCACATATAATTTAATCAGATCATAGATTTAATTAAACGGTATTCACCACTTTTAATGTTAATACCATCATCATGATTTATGTCAAGTTGTGTATTGAAATAACATTTTGCCTGTTGCCAGAGACAAAATAAAAGACATGTTCTATAATGTCCTCAACAAGGCTGGATTCCAGCATCAGCATGAGCAAAGGAAATATCAATGTTCAGGGCACAGTAAGAACAAGGCTTTGGCCTGAAGAAATTAGAAGCAGAAAAAAATTATTGCTACAGCCATAGTAGTATGCCTAATTTCTAAAGACAAAGGATAGGATTTGTTTAAATGTAGGCAACCAGCACAGAGAGTTGCCCTGCAGATGCTTGCACAGAGATGGCAGACACTGAAGACCTGTAACTTCAGAAACAGCTTTTGCAGGCTGCACCACCTAAAATGACTCTACACATCTATGCTTACCAGAATATCACTAAAAGAAAGGGATCTAGATAGCTCTTAACTTTTATTTCTACAGATATCTCACATGTCTGTGTGTCATATATGTGATCTACTTAAGGTATTCAGATGACTATATTTTGGTGTCTTAGGTTAGGACAAACCCCTTTGATTAGGTTGAAGAGATGCAGGATTAATCATCTGATGCATTGTGAAATGGTCTGTAGTGTCCAATATCACTCTGTATGGGGCTGGCATTCATGACACTTAAAAAAGGATATGTGAAAACCTCACCTGTTTCTAGAACAGCAGTTGGTGCCTAGAAACAATGTTCTACAGCACTTATAATAACACTGCATATGTTGATAAAGCTGAAACCTACGTAGAGCTCTTCT
Source organism: Ceyx melanurus (assembly GCA_024611195.1). NCBI lineage: Eukaryota > Metazoa > Chordata > Aves > Coraciiformes > Alcedinidae > Ceyx > Ceyx melanurus. Next base: position 15,671 of record JANHGL010001314.1, read on the forward strand.
GACTAGAAGGAAGCTTAGACACTTATGTATCAGCAACTATATTGCAGTCACCTAAATGTTCTTATGGAATTCCACCCTGAGAGTTTCATTTGGTTGTCCATATTTACCTTTGGAGGTGAACTGGGACAACTCAAACTCCAGGGTGTCAGTTGGTTTCCATTGTCATGTTATGTCAACTATTTGGTAGCCTAGGGAATCCAATATGACAATGGTACTCTTTGGGTAACCAAGTTAAAAAAATGACCTTTCTCTTATTTTTTTGACTCAGAGAAAAAAAGTGTGGCTCCACTTACACATATGAAAATGAAGAAAAGGTTTTCAAGTGAATAGCCACTTCCACTAACATCAATGGAAGTTACTACTGATTTTTAAAATCTCATTAACTGTATCCTTGGTAAAGTATAAACATTCCCAAAATCAATTACAAAAAGTACAGATCTAGAAAAAATACAAATCTAGAAAAAATTTCAGTAGATCAAACTCTTTCTCAATTAAACCTCAAAATAAACATGTTGTGTTATAAAATTACAATATCTTAGGATAGAACCTGATTCAAAATGGCGTTCATGTTGTGGTTTTCTTATATTTTTTAATCTAGGACACAGAAAAAAAATTGTCATGAATAGAGTAATTCTTAAGATTAATCCAAATCCTTAAGAAACAGAGACGCTTCAGAAAATTTTTGTATACTTTCCATGCAGCCATTTATTTCTGTGAAGCTGTGCTTAGTGCTTAACATCGTGCCATTGTTAAACACACCCCTGCCTGGCTGAAGCCCTGTATGCCAAGTTAAAGCTCCAGAGACATTTTTTATTTCTGAATTGTATATGGATCCATAATGGAAGCCCTAGACTCCATACAGCCCTAAATGCAGCATCATGAATGTTATGACCCTATAAGTCAGCAGTATTTCTAAACTTTTACAAAGGGCAAACATCATACTCAAATTACTGGAACTTTTTGTATTTTCTTGGTTGACTATAATGTTACATGTATGCATTATTTATTAATGGAGGATAGATTTTTTTTTCTTTTGATTAAATGCTACTGTTACTTTAACAAACAGATATGAGATCCCCAAGCTCTCAGTGTGCAGGGAATTTTGTCCACACATGCCATGCCAATGGGTTGTCAGTAATAGAAAGTGACGGGGTGTGGAGGGGAAGGGGCTTTGCTGAAATACCCTTACTTTCATGGCAATCTACCAGCTACAAATGTTTATCTCAAAGGACTGCACCTTCCTATAACTGCTACATTTTATCTGAAACTGTAAAACATTGTTCTCCTCACTAAAGCCATTGAGAATAAGGTTCAATGTTTCAATATTAGAAAAAAACCCAGCAAATCATTTACATTTAGAATTCAGGAATAGAGAAATCCAGCTCTGAATAAATAATCTAATAGTGTTGTAGTATATTGTCACATCTTTGATATTTTCCCAAAGGATGAGCTAAATGTGGGATATCTACTGTTGTAGACAGATTGTTATGAGATAACAGGTTTAGGAAAGCAAATAAACAAAAGAGATCCCAAGAGAACCCTGTTCATTCTATTTAATTCTATTCCATAATGATATTAAAGTAACTTATTTTTTTACTTCTAAGCTATGAACTGGAGTAATCTCAGTTTTTATGATTGTTTTCCAGATGCAGCTTCACTGGCATATGTCGCAATACCTGAAAATTGTTACCATAGTCCAATCTTAGCACTGGAGCTGCGATGCATCTCACTTGATTTCAGTCATCTAAACAACAATTGTCTCAGTTTTGTCTACAGTCGCTGAAGATAGATAACTCCAGAAAATTAGCAATCTGCAAATGTGTCTCTGTATCAATTAACTGCTGGAACTGGACCTTTATTCTATAAAGTAGTTAGAGCTTATATGAGCTTAATGACAAGATGTCTAACTTTTAAATGGTTAGGTTTTACAGAGATGAATTTCAATCTTAAAGTCTACTGACCAATTTTTTTTTAAAAATGTACTTCAAAGGATAATTCCAACATAATCCTTTTTATTTTTTTATTATTATTATTTTTGGTGGTAAATATATTCCTTCTGAATTTTTATTGTCTAATATGTAATGTCTGATTAATAATAGCACAAAATGTCATTCAGTTGCAATACTGAGTCACCTTTCACAAAAGGATGAAATACTTTGCAGCCAAATAACTGTCTTTTCTTGTATGAGCCTGAAGATCAGCTCTCCTGCAAAATTAAAGCAGTCTTATTAGTTGTCCTGAACACAAAAAAAGTTCTGTCTATGTCTAATATGTAATATGCACATTCAGAAGTGTGGAAGGCCACAACAAAGAAGATGAATTGGCAGCATCCTCACTGCTTCAGCAGGAAGGCTCATTATCATCACCAAGTTGTCATCAAGAGGATACAAATAACAGAGTATCAAACAATGACATTCATGATCGAAATTCTGAGTATTCTGAAGTAGAATAAATGACATCTTTGGTTATGTGAGTATGATAGCAGTTGCTGCCCTCACAGCAAGGCTATTTGCATATAAAAAGTTACATGGAAACTAGCAGATAAAAGATTCAACAAAGAAGCACATTTGTTACAAGCTGAAAGTCAAAGTTGGATTATAGTAAAAATACCAGTGATAACAAAATAAAGTTTACTTTGTAACTAGTCGAATTATTTATGGGTGGATTTTGTACAGGCAATCTAGGTCTGACATTACCGTTGAAAGCTGACAAAGCCAAGCAAGAGAGTTCCAAGTATCAGATGTTAAAAAATATATGTTCTTTTTAACCTTTAGAACTACATCACAATTCAGTAAATAAACCTGTTCTGTTCACATTATCTTACATTACTAGCAAGAGTAGAAAAGAGTTAAATTGATTAACCAGGTATAAAATGTGTTAAAGTTCTTCCAATAACATTTTGTTAAATTAATGCATACAAGAAAAATAATTATAGAATCATATGATTCTATGATTATTTTTTTCATAGAATGATTTGGCTGGAAGAGACCTTCAAGATCATCAAGTCCAGCCATTAACCCTACACTGACAGCGTCCCTAAACCATGTCCCCCAGCACCACGTCTACACCTCCAGGGATGGGGACTCAACCACCTCCCTGGGCAGCCCATTCCAATGCCTAACCACCCTCTCTGGAAAGAAA
>JANHGL010001314.1:19676-41987 GCA_024611195.1 Ceyx melanurus
TTTAGTGTCATCTGCAAACTTGCTAAGCATGCACTCCATCCCCTCATCAAGGTCATTGATAAAGATGTTGAAGAGTAAAAAAGGATCTAAAGGATCTGTGGCTCAGGGAGCTGAGACCATGCTGAAGATGCTCTTGCTGGACTTCAGCCAGTGTGAAGCACCCACACTAAATAGGGAAGAAGAAGTAGGGAAGAAGTGTGAGGAGGAAGGAGCAGCAGAAATAAGATAACCCCAACTACATTCCTCATCCACCTGAGCTGCTTGGGTTGGCAAGTGGGCAGAGGCATTGGGAATGAAAGACTGAGGTTGAGTCAGGGAGGGGCATTGTTCTAATTTTGTTTTAGTTTCTCACTATCCAAATTTATTTTAACTGTCATTTATTTTCCCCAAGTCGTCTGCTTTGCCCATTATGTTAATTTTTGACTTTCCCTGTCTATCTTGATCCATGAGCTTTTTAATCTTGTTTAGAAGGGAAGAGAGAGTGGCTGTCTGGGGGACTGGCACCCATCTAAGTTCGACTGACCACAAGAACTCCAGGAAAATAATTACTGCTTTCAGACACCAGGATCCAATGGATAAGCATGGAACATAAGTACACATCTAAAATCTTCATTATTATTTGCTATTTTATATTATGCCAAAATCTGATGTTTATAATCCTGACTATGCAGGCCAGAAACTATAAGTAACCTTTCCAGGAAAGAAGGAAAATGAGGAATTTGTGTAACAATGAAGTAAGTATAAATATAATGTATGTTTTTATATCAAAAACTTTAGCATTAGAATGACTCACAGAAATTTAGAGGGAGAATTCTTTCTCACTAACCTTAGATATCTACACTGCAGGTGTCTGAATTTCACATAGCATAGGCAAAATGGTCAGCGAAGAGAAATTATAATTTTTAGGAACCTACTATTTTGAATTAAGATATACATATGCTAGAGGTACATCTTCATTATGAAGAAGCCAATATCTAGTATCTGACACTTCAGGTGCCACTACTGTCCTCAGATTTGCATTGAAGGAACTATCAGCAGCATATGCAAAGTATCCCTATGTTTTGATGACACTGAGCTGTGTGAAATTTGCTATGGTTATGAGTTGTCTCTGAACTGTCCTCTCTATTCTGCCTGTAGGACCTGGCCACACACCTTTTTCTGAGTGCAACCAGTAGATTATATTTGATGGAGTTAAGAACAGATAATAATGTTTTGTATGGTTTATACCTCAGCATTGAGGTCATTATCCTATTGGATATAATTGTGTGGTCTTTTTCTTTCTCTCCACTTATCTCAGCTGTTCGTATTAAAAGACCGAACAGCATTAAACCTCTGGATCTAAAAGGGACTTTATGAATGCTAAATGGGTGGAGGATTCTGCCCTCAGGCCTGATATGAGACATTTCCTTACTCATTTTACTGCTTTCTGTGTTTCACTGACTTCCCAGTGTTGTACAGAGAAGCTGGTCAAGAAGTTCTTGCTTTTGAACTCAGAAGGTGCCCAGAGCTATAGTTAGAATGTTACTCTTGGAGCCAGTTAATTCCCATACCCCACTCTCATAATTGTTTGTGCAGCCATGTGGTAAAACAGATTAAGTGTTTAGCACAATTCTTCTTCCAGTCAAAGCAACTGCTAATTTATTTGTAAATCTACGAAGAGCAAGGGAAACGCTGTTCAAGCCATTAACAAGGAAACACTCATCTAACCAAGATGAAGACACTGAGTTTTGTGATTTAATGTAACATTACACCTCTTTGCTAAGTATCAGTTGTCAGGAAATGATTAAGAATGTATCGAAGTCATTATCTGAAAGACACAGCCTTGGAAAATCAGCAGCAGCAGTCCATATAGGTGAAAAATCTAACAAGATAGTTTCAAGCCAACCTGAGATTGGTTTGGGGGCGTTCACATCCCTGGTAATCTGTGAAGAGTCTCTTTCCTGTCATACTATGTTGTGCTATATACGGCTAAAATTTTAATCCCATGTGAAATCTCTCTGATGTAACTTTATGTATATATGTCTATAGAAGACCTAATCATCCTACTTTGTAGTTTTAGTAAGAGAAAAAGCAATTTTTAAGGCAAGTTCAGCCAATTAATCTAAACTTTGTCAGGGAAGGCTTCTTCCTCTTCATTGAACACAGCAGAAGAACAGAAACAAGTTTAGATGGAGCTTTTATAGCCATCTATCTGCCTTTGTTGTTCAAAGGGAGGATAAGCTGTAATACAAGTGGTAGGGTGCAATCACAGGCAAGTAGTGTAGTGTCATCTTTGAAGAACTGTAGAGTGAAACCCCTGTTACACTACAGAAATTGTGTGTGATTTACACCAATTTAGTTTCATTTCAACCCCCAGCACTGTGTAAGAGCCTGCTCTCTGTTGCATCCTGCTCTCTGTCTGGTGATCATGGAGTGGGACCTCCTTGGGAGACCCTACCCTGCCACTTCCCTGAGGATCTCTTATGGTTCTCAGCCATGGGAAGTCACATCTCAGCAATGATTGTTCAGCAGTCATTGCTCTGCATTGATCAATCCTCATCTTCTAGTTTAGTTTCATCAGTTGAATCCAGTTTGAGTACCAAGACCATTCGATGATTAGAACCAGACCACAGTAAGCGGAGGTAACCTGGAAATCCATTTCAAAAGCAGCCTCTTGTTCTGAAGAGGCCAGTGAAGACAAAGCATGTGCTTTCAAATATCTTTAGTTAACTGATGCAATTAAATAATTCTAAAATCTAAAACATTAAATATGATCTGAAGACTACCCTGATTTACTTTCCAAACATATAGCCATGGTTTTATCCCATGGTATGAGGGACCATAGGAGTGAGAGGCAGAAAAGTCAATATGGATCCAGATAGCAAGATAATTTCCCTAAGGTTTTCACTAGTACTGGCTCACTTCTATGTTGGTTTTTTTTGGTTTTTTTTTTCGTTTTTTTTTTTGTTTTTTTTTTTCTTTTTTGTAGGAATATGTTTTTTTCTTGGTACTGCCACTGTTAGCATGGGTATCTCCTATTTAATGATGTTCTTGTCAGATGTATATGAGTATGAGAATTGGAAAGGTAAGTCATTCCAGGGCCATTCCAACTATCACTTAAAGGTACTGGACTGCAGCAGGGCCACAGGGAAAGTGTTAAAATACATATATTGACTCCATACAACTAGATCACTTTTTAAGCAGCCTCTGATCTTTACACCTGTCCCAAAGTATTTGGAAACACATTGACAGCACAGTTATTCTCCAGTGTTATTAATAATCTGTTTCAGATTATTAAATCTGAAATATAATTATCTAGAATTTTGAAATCTTATCATTTGATCTGAATCAAATTATTTCTTTGTGGCTGTTCTGAGGGGATGCTTATGATAAATTGCATTGTATACAATAAGATTCTAAGTATAGGAATTCTCTGTGTGCAGAAATTTGTATCAGTGACATATGGTACCAAGAAACTTGCCAATAAGAAGAAGCAAATCAATGGTGCCAAGTCCAGCTGGAGAGCTGTAACTAGTGGAGTCTCCCAGGTATCGGTGCTGAGTCCAGTCCTGTTCAACAACTTTATCAATGACATTGTTGATGGAACAGAGTGTCTGCTCAGCAAGTTCGCTCACAACATGAAGCTGGGAGGTCTGGCTGATCCACCTGAGGGCTGTGTGGCCATTCAGTGAGACCTGGACAGACTGGACAGCTGGTTACAGAAGAACTTAATGAGGTTTAACAAGGATAAGTGCAGAGTCCTGCATCTGGGAAGGTATAATAAATTACACCAGTACAGGTTGGGAGGTGATCTGTTGGAGAGCAACTCTGTGGAGAAGAACCTGAGAGTCCTGGTGGACAACAAGCTCTCCATGGGACAGCAGTGTGCCCTGGTGGCCAGGAAGGCCAATGGTCTCCTGGGGTTCATTAGGGCTGCAGTGTGTCCAGCAGATCGAGGGAGGTTCTGCTCCCCCTCTACTCTGACCTGGTGAGACCTCACCTGGACATTGCATTCAGTTCTGGGCCCCCAGATCTAGAGAGACAAGGATCTAGTCGAGAGTCCAACTGAGGGCTACAAGGATGATTGAGGGACTGGAACACATGTCTTATGAGGAAAGGCTGAGACACCAGGGACTCTTTAGTCTGGAGAAGACTGAGAGGGGATTTAATAAATGTTGATAAATCTATGAGGGTTGAGTGTCAGGAGGAGGGGGCAGCCTCTTCTCACTTGTGCCCTATAACAGGACAAGGGGAAATGGATGGAAGCTGGAACTCAGGAAGTTCCACCTCAACATGAGGAGGAACTTCTTTACTGTAAGCACTGTTATTACTCACAGAGCACTGGAACAGGCTCCCCAGAGAGCTAGTGGAGTCTCCTTCTCTTAAGATTTTCAAGACCCACATGAATGTGTTCCCGTGTGACCTGTGCTAGATTAGATTATAGTATATGGTCCTGCTCTGGCAGGGGGGTTGGACTGTAATTCCTTTGAAATCCAATCTCAAAATACAAATTGAATTATTGTCCAAAGAAATAAGTATTAGGCCAATGTGCCATAAATGCAATGGCAAGGCTCATGTCGTTCTATGTGAAATTTCAGGGTATTTTAATAGCAGTAGAAGAGACAATTTTAATGTGACACCAAGGTATATTATTCTCTTTGTATTTTTTTTAAAGCCTTCATTATTTACTCAAGCACTTACTTTTGGGTACCAGATCTTCCTCATTCTCTTTAAAAGATACAAAATATGGGAAATCTTTATTATTCTGAACTTGATTCTGGTTTTCTTTGGAAAAAAAAAAAAAAAAAAAAAAAGAGGTGTTCAATAGTTGTGAGTGTATTTAGATCACCATTCATCTACGCTGATACCACAGCTACAATACCTTGTTATTGCAGTAACAGAAAGTAATCAACTTTTAAGAGATAATGTTTCTTTAACAAGTGTGAAAATGTCTAGATGTTTCTTAGAAGCACTTAAAGTTTTACAGGACCTGTGTTCAACTGCTTAAAAATAGAGTTGGAGACTTTGACTGCAAAATGGATTGAGAATAATAGAGGTTAGGTTGCCCATGGGAAGATCATTGAAAGGAACATACTGTAAAGCTGTGGAACATAAAGTACCTGTTAACATGCATAAAATACATCTGTTCACTCTGCAGCTACTAGTTTCAATATCTCTTGCTAATATCTCTGTTGAGAGCAGGTAACATTTGCTTGTATAAGGTACCAAAAATTCCCTATCCTTCTCAGAAAGAAATAGCAGCTGGAAAAGATCCATTGCTAAAAATCATCAGATTCTGATAGGAACTTATTTGCTAGAACCTATTTTTTTGAAAGCTATGGAATTTGGAAACAAAATAAACAGCTTACATAGCACTGTTTTTTTGTTTGACATGTTCCATAATATAATGCTTATGAGACTTTGAAACATGAAATAGAGTACCAAATAACAAAGAAATACAAATATGGAGCTAGAAGATTGAAATTTTGGAAAACATCGATGACACAGAGTGCTTCATGGTCCCCATTACTTACAGTACCTTTCTGGAAGGCTAAATCAATTTGGTTTATTTAATAATGCGGTTTCTAGAGCAGCCTTAAGATCAGTTGTGTTGGCACAAGAGAAATGAACTGACACATGATAGCATGAAATCTGGAAAGTGCTGCCAGGTTAATGGGGCAGGGTCACTTCATTATTTACAAAGGCAGAGTATTGTGAAGCTATGGCCCAAGTTAGACCTTCAACCCTGAGACAAATAGACAGCCTTGCAAAGAGTGAACCCATGCACGGTGTGAGTTATGGCAAGTCTGTTCCCAACAGAGTTCTGGGAATGTGTTCCACTGGAGTAATGAAACTAATAAGTTGCCCCAAGGATTCATGATCACTTTATCTTGTTCTTGCTTCACTATTTTGTCTTTTTTTTTTTATCCTTTTCCTTATTATTTTCAGCTACACTGGAGTATTATGGAGCTAATGAGCAAACTAGGTGGTACCACAGAAAATTAAGCAGAGCACATTAATGGAAAATAATTTAATGTGATTATGCATAAGGACAAAAGCAAAAGTTTTAAGGAAGGTGAAAATCTGGCAAACAGAAAGAATAAGGTTTGTTTCATGTATTCTGTGTCAAGAATTCTGTACATTCTGACATACTTAAAATTATTTAGATATTCAACATTAGCTGTCGGGGATTCGTGCTACCCAGAGCATATTACTTTTTGCAGACAAAAATCCAAGAAAGTAATTTATAGATGTGTATGGCACATCAGATGGCATGGAGCTATTTGGAGGTGAACCTCTCATCCTGTGACCTCACATCACTTTCTGTGTAGCACAGTTCACAGAAGTCTAATAGCAAAAAATATACTTCTGTTCACGGCACAAGGAGAAGCAGGTCAAAAAGGTGGTGGGAAAAGGGTGTAAGTAACTCAAATTGCTCTATGGATTTTGACACTGGTTGTCCAAAGCTGTAACCTATCTGCTTGGTGATTGCTTTTCAGTGATTTTTTACCAGTGTATAAACTCCTTAGGGAGAACACTGATATGACAGTGTCAGATTTGCTGCCTTTTATCAAGATCCTCGCCAATTTCAGAAAGTGGGTTGGAAAGCATAGACAAGATAAACCACTATAAGTAGCACAACCTGAATTTCTCAGTGTACCTCTGTTGTAATGGGAGTAGGAGGTTCCCTGTTGCCAAACATACAGTTAAGTGCCGTAAAAGGAAGCGTATATTCCTGTCTTTTGAAAACAACTCTTGTAAGCGCTTTGTGGTTCAGACAAAACTGCACTTACCTTGTAGCTTTAGGCCATTGGTTTAAGTCCAAGTTGACATTTTCATCCCATTGAGTCCCTGGTGGACAGAGGTCCACCACACAGAACCACTATACATGATCTTGTTAGCTTGACAGTTAGTGAATTAGAGTGGCCTACAATTGATGCTGACACAGAATATATTATCCAACATGGTAGGGAAGGGTCTGAGAATGTGATGGCTCTGAGAAGAAAGAGGCACAGAAAGATGAAAATTCTTATTTGGTCATCAGCTATTACTTTTGTCCTAAATCAACTTTATTTTTCAAGCTTTAGTCACACTTTCAAAATAGAAGAAAGGTAAGAGAGAAATAACTGCTTTTTCAAGTTTTTAAGGAAGGTCTACTCATAAGACTTCAGACTAAGAAATAGGAACCGTGTTTAAGGAATGTAGAAGGATCATCAGAACTTTGTGCACTTGTTAAATTAGAAGGAACCTGATGCTACAGAAAAAACCATGATTTTTTGTTTGCAAAGTGACGTAAAAGATTGCAGCACAGGGCAAAATAAATTCTTTGATCTTAAATATAAAATATGACCACATTAATTCCTCTTTATAAAGTTAAAACACAGAGAATAGCATGTAGGACTGCTATGTAGACATTCATTTACATATATGGAATCACCTAAATATGGTATCATTTTGCTTCTGAAAATTAGAGTACATGCAGTTATTGAAGAAAGATCCCCAGCACCACAGAATAAAGGATTTATGCTCCCAACTTAGCTCTTACACGTAAACCTTGAACTATTGTCAATCATCTGTCCATGTTAACAAGCAGAACATAAGTACAGAAAGAGCTAAGATTTTAAAATGCTTTGTTTTTCAGCACAGCTCAAATTCAAATGTTTTTATTCTGTATATTCTTGTATCAGCTTTACAGATGAGAGTTTATACTTAACATCTATAATCTTATCATCCCTTACTTAGTTGGAGCTACTTGTGTAAGAATATTCAGTCTTCAGATAGGTTTGTAGAAATAAGTGATTAGAGTGTTTTAGAACTTGGATCTGTCCATTTATCTGAAAGAAAGAGCATAATTCAGGAATAATTAGTAGACTAATCTGTAGGAAGACTAGGTATAAATTGAATTAGTTGTAGCTTATATCCATCACATACCTTGCAGTGGGAAAAACAGAAGAAAGATTTATAAGAAGAGGATATACCATTTATTAAGAGGTAAAATAACTGTTGGAAAAACGCAGTCAATATATTCAGTATTTTCTCAGGTACAAAATGTACAGATGACTCATCACCAATGTGATGCCCATCCATAAAAGCTGAAAGGAGAATACGGAAAACTACAGACATGTAAGCCTGACCTCAGTGACTGGCAAGGTTGTGGAGCAGATCATCCTGGGTGGCATCAATCAGTATATACAAGGCAATCAGGTGTTCAGGCCCAGACAACATGGGTTTAGGAAAAGAAGGTCCTGCTTGACCAGTCTCATCCCTTTCTATGACTGAGTGAGCTGCCAGGTAGAAGAAAGGAAGGCTAATGATGTGGTCTATCTGAACTTCTGCAAAACCTTTGATGCAGTGTCCCACCGCATTCTCCTGGAGAATCTTGGACAGGTGCACCATCTGCTGGGTTAAACTGTCTGGATGACTGGGCACAGAGAGTGGTTGTGTATGGTGCCATATCCAACTGGTGTCCAGTGACCAGTGGTGTCCCCTAGGGTTCAGTACTAGGCCCAGTTCTATTCAATATCTTTATTGATGACCTGGATGAGGAGATAAAGTCTACCCTTAGTAAGTTTGCAGATGATGCTAAGCTGTGGTGGAGTCTTGATCTGTTTGAGGGTAGAGAATTGCTGCAGAGGGACCTGGACAGGCTGAGTCGATGGGCTGAGGACAATGGGATGAGATTCAACACAACCAAGCACAGGGTCCTGCACTTTGGCCACAATAACCCCCTGCAGTGCTACAGACTGGGGGTGAGTGGTTGGAGAGCAGACAGACAGGGACCTGGAAGTACTGGTTGAAAACCAGCTGAACATGAGTCAGCAATATGCCCAGGTGGCACAGAAGGCCAATGGGATCTCGGTTTGTATCAGGAATAGTGTGGCCAGTAGGACTAGGGGTGTAATTCTCCCTCTCTATTTGGCACTGGTGAAGCCTCACCTCAAGTACAGTGTGCAGTTCTGGGCCCCACACTTCAAGGAGGACATTGAGGTGCTGGAGCAGGTAGAGAGGAGAGCAACGAGGTTGGCGAAGGGACTGCAAGGACAGTCTTATGAGGAAAGGCTGATAGAGCTGGGGTTGTTCATCCTGGAGAAGAGGAAACTCAGGGGGGACCTCATCGCTCTCTACAACTACCTGAAAGGAAGTTGTAGTCAGGAGGGTGTCTGGCTCTTCTCCCAGGCAACCACTAACAGGATGAGAAGGCATTTCTAAGCAAGAAATATCGAAAATAGCTGCCAAGAAAATATAAGATGGCAAATTTCTAGATTTACATTTCTATCAAACTGGGATATCTAGTCTATAACAACCTGAAATTAGAGTAATCGTGATTCATGGGATAGAAAGTAGTAGACAGTAGTAGGTAGGAGGAGTAGCAAATGCAGTTATGTGCAGTTTTGAAATCCTTTTTTTCATTAATTGTCTTCTACACAGGATGTTCAAATTGTGTTAGACCTTCCTTGATCTCAAGAATGCCTTTCAGTCTCTTGATAAAAAGGGAATCAATTAAGAAGAATGGAAAAGGAACAGTCCCTAATGGATTTTCTCATTCCTGTCTTAGGCCACAGTCAGATTTATGCAAGAGAAGAAGTATCTGAAAGGAGGAGCAAATTCTCTCACCTTTTTTTTTTTTTTTTTTTTCAAAATCCTTTAGAGGGTAAATTTATAAGCAGTGAACTGAAATTACATAGGACATGTTTCTACCAACATCCTGAAAACCTCACACTTTGAATAAAATGAACAGTTGCTTGCACTCGCCAAAGGATTATCTCATTTACATTTTCAAAAGGGATTACAGTGCCTTTAAAGGACGAGCATCTTTTGGGCTAATTAATTTTCTCAGACTAACTTGCAATGTATGGTGAGCACTTGATTAAATATTAATATAGGGTACGGGGTCACAATTTTTGCAATATTCTAAATCTGTTAGTGTATTGTCAGTGGGTTAAAAATGTAAGTATATGCACGAATGGGTTGGGGTTTTTTTGTGTGTGTATATTTATGTGTTGTGAGAGAAGAAAGAAAATGAGGAGGACAAACAGACTTTTGCAATACCTGCCTGGGAAAGGAAAGTTTGAGATAAGTGAATGGAATGTCACACATATAATCTCCATTGGCAGCATGGTTTAGTTTTAGAATCCAGAATTTCTGAACATTATGAATAGATATAGGGTATTTAGTGTAAGTTTTCACATTAATGTTCAAAAAACATCAGGCTGAAGAGAGTGGTACCCTCAGATCAAGGAAAAGCCCCACACTACCCCCTAGTGATCAAAGTTTGGTGACCTCCAAATAACAGAAAACACAATAAGTGGACTTAAGATCACAAGAACAAAAAAATGCCCAGGAGCAATGCAAGCCACTGCTGGTGTTCTTTACTTAGGATCCTTTTTATGATAGAAGAATAAAGCAATGGCTGTCGAAAGGCTGCAACTTCCAATTCCTTGGTCTGAAGCCTCAGTCTTAGTAACCAAACAAATATAAAAATGTATATATTCAGAAAGAAAAAAAAAACAACTAAAACCTCAGGGGAGATATCTCAAGTGTTAGTATCTGTAAAAATAAAATAAACCAGAAGCTTTTACTGCAACCTTATAATTGCCAAAAGAGGGTTGTTGGGGTTTTTTTTCACTTTTGTGAGCTATTTGCATTGTTCAGATGTGCTGATTTAACAAGTGTCTTACGTACATGTATTTCTTAGTGTTACATAATCTTGAAATTATAAAAACCAAAAGCCAGGCTTATATGTCTATACATAGTAAAACTGAAAGTAACCTCTGATTTTTACATCTAAGACCAGAATATGAATCTTAAAGGAAAAAGGAATCACCACCACCAACTTCAGAACGTTTGTAGACATTTTTTGCCATGTTTCACTAAAGTAATTTTAAAAGTATAAGGGGCAGACAATATTCTAAATTAAATCAATGGAATAATCATGTTTAAAGGTGAAAAGTAACTAAATCAGGGCTTTATAATCTATCAAAGATGTACTAAGATAAAAATTAAAAGGGTTCTGTTTACATTTTGCCTTGCCATTCACCCTTTTGAATGATAAAGCAATCAGTTCTTCTGGATTCTCTGACCAGTGAGAAATCAGTAACTTATCTGCAGAGTTCTCTGATTCTGCTTTTACTGACTTAGGTATTATGCCCTACCCATAGATGTGTAATCTGCATAGTGAGCTCTCTCTTGCACATTACCTAAAGTTGAAGCCCTAACAAAGTCCTAAAAATCTTCATTTTGTAATTAAGATCCTTCAATATATTTTGCAGAAGAGATATTATGTATCCTCATCAGATTTCGATATGGTTAATTTCAGCTGATCCTTCATATACTAACTTTTACATTAAATTTGTTAGCACAGTATCTCAGACCCTCTCAAGTCAACCATGATGCCCCATCTGTAAGCTGTATTAGTCTATCCTTCCCAGAAGACACCCCTTAAGGTCATCTTTTTTATTCTTTATTTTCCTTTAGCAAGTTCTGCTGAGTGCACATCCTCTTTTCTTTTGTTGCAGTTGTGGGAAAGCTTCATCCTTGCAGCTGACAACTTCATAATATGTAGGAAAAGGAGATAACAAAAGAGCTGGCAGCTCTTAGATTAGAATCATCAGGGCCATGGGACACTTGAAATCTGATATTCCATTTCATGATAGGCCACCACTGTAAGACAGGCCATGCAGGACACAGTAAACATTATGATGGAAAACATCCAGAGGAAAATAATGTTAATAAGAGAAGAAAAAAAGTGAAACTAAATCAGGCGTTCAGGATTTCTTAAAGCAGATGCACTTCTCATTGAGACAGAGCAGTATTATGCTAACAGGAGAGCAATAGCTGAGGCAAGCAGTAAAATCAAGATAATAAGAAAGACTGGAGAGGTGAGAAGGAAAATCCACAGCATCCAAAAGGAGAAAAGGATAAAGAAAAATAAAATGCAGGATAGTGACACACACTGAAATCACCGTGGTGCAGTCTCAGACCCACAAAAAAAAAAAAAAAATCATGGTAGGTGTCAATACCTTGTTTGGGTTTTCTTTATAGTTTTTTGTTGGTTGGTTTTGTTGGTTTCCTTGTTGTTGTTTTGTGGTTTGTTTTTACTTTAGTTGGTTGGTTTGGTTTGTTTTTGTTGTTTGTTTGCTTTTAAAACCCAAATATAAATATAAATCAAAGAAAAAAATCAAAGATGATTAAAGAAAAGAAACATTTATCGTAGCCCTCCAGTCTAAAGGCTGTTTCAAAAGTTCATATGTATTAACATTATACACCAACTTTAAAACTTGATTATTAATTATGAATTCATATGGAATGAAAATGAGAAAATTCATGCTGGTCCTGAACTTGTATTGAAAAGGCGATTTTTAAAATCCTATTTCTAGCACTATTATTGGGAAAAAGAGAGTAAATAGAGCCTTGGCTCCAAGGCCAAATGGCACAGACTGGATCACATTGAAACTGCTTAGGGCTACCACTTTCTTGAGAAATTGTGATGGAGAAAAATAGCTTAAGCAATCCAAAAAAAAGTTGAAGAAATAAGTGAAAATTAAGCATGTAGATACTCAGGATTGTAGTGCTTGACTCCTCTGACTTGCAATTAGCTGTGTGGACATGTCTAGATGCTCTTCAGTAAGAGAAGTGACAGCAATAATTTTTCCCAAAACAAAGCAATTTAAAATGTGAATATTTTTTTTATTCAGGCAACATACTGAATATTTGTACAGATAATGTAAGATGGTGATTGTAGGACCATGTGTTTTATGTTTTGTGATAAATACAAATTGATGGTAGTTTACTACTTCTGAGGCTGATCTACTCAGTTATGAAATTATTTTTCAATTCCTTATGAAACTCTGACACAGAATCGTAAAGTCTAAGAAATTCATACTTGTCATGCTCACAGGTACAACTAAGAATAAGTAACTAGTATATACATTTTAATTATTAATCCCTTTCCTTCTCACCTCCCTCGAGAATGATTTGTATCTGCTCCCATCTCCTTATATCTATATTTATTTTGTTTCTTCCACACATGTTTAAATTTAATCTGATTGTGTCCTTAGGCCTGTTGTTGATAATTAAACCCACGTATTTTATTCCCTACAGCATGCATTGCAAACTGTGTCTCTAAAAATGAGTCTGAAGCTTCCCTTGATCTCAGTAAAATCATAGTTCAGTTTCCCTTCTGATTCATTTTTTATTGGGCATGGTTTTAGGTTTTTCAGCTGGGGTAAGTATGAATACCTGTCTTTAAGTCTAAAGTATTTTTTCTGAATGCAGTCAAGTGAGCATTTGACCTGTAGTTCAAACCTGTTTGCAAAGATGGAAACAGTAATAAAATGCCAATGGTGTCCAGAGCTGAAAAAAAAAAATTTAAAAAAATAATTTTGTTTTGTTGCTGGTTTTTTTAAAATTGTTTTTAGTGCTAAACTTTTTTAGTTATACACTGACAACATATCTTACTGAAGCAACCAGAGGTTCCAGTTTTTCAGAAAAGGGTGGGGTGGAAGGAGGGAAATGATCAGCAAATTTAGGTGTCTAGTCAAATATGTTATGCCAGGGAAAATTTTTCACTAACATATTGATTACATCCACTGTTCAAAGCTTTATACATTCCACACTCAAGGACCTTCTTGATGACAATATATAGACAAACCAAAAGCAGATCGTAAACCTTGTTTACTCATTTAAGTTGTCACACTGAAGACACAAGAGCTGTTCAAATGGACATTACTTCCAAAACACTTAGGAATTGATGGTGTTATGTTTTCATGTTTAAAACCAATTGTCATTTCAGTCTTCTGTATCTAATACCATATTCATTCATCATGAAATAAAAGACTGTCTGCTTACAAAATAGTCTTTGGGGCTGAACATACTTCTACATGACATATGAATACCCTAGGGAAGGATCTTTCCAGATAAACACTTTTTTTTTTTCCTTTTTTTTTTTTTCTTTTTTTTTTTTTTGAAAATAAATACACCATTGAACATGTTAACTTCACAGAGACTTCAGAAAATACATGTGTCCAGAAACATAGATTTTTCTGATTCCAACATCTGTATTAAATGAAAGATAAAACCTCTTTCTGTGTACCTTTCTTATATCATTAGATCTTCATAGCTTAAACTACAAAGGTAGTGTGTATAAAAGCATATGGGTCAGTGAGCAACATTTCAGATTTACAATACAGAAAGTTGAACAACTTCACTCAGTATCATCACTAAAAGGAAATATTTTCATTTTCATTCATTCATTTTTTTCTCTCCTTGTGTCATGTTGCCCTGCTTTTTGATATGTATACAAACATGTATATCACACCCATTGAGCTTCAGCCCTTACCTTTCTATTTTTTGATTCTGTATATTGAATGTGAGATTATTTAGGTTGCCTTCTTTTGTCTTTTGCTACATCTCCTTATTCAACAGAATTTGAAGAAAGTCCGTGAGAGACTCTGAGAAAAGTATTTGTAATGGGCCACTTCAGAAGAAAATGTAATGAGGGGACAGTGGCTCCAAAAAGAACCTTAGCAGTTTAGACATACACCTTGGCTGTAGACACCTGTATGTTTTAATGTGACTGCGATATAACCTGAGCACATACCATGACATTTGTACATGCAGCCTTTAACAATATCACCTCTATGTACTGCTTGTAAGAGTTCATTCCTATGGATACATGTAAGAGTGTTAACACTCTCACCGAACCTTGGCGTGACATCTAGAATGTTCATGTAGGAGATTGATAGCTCTACTTGCTCAGAAAAAAAAAAAAAAAAGTCCTATAGAGATGAGAAAACCAGTAACAGTGCTGAACATCATCAGGGAGGTGATTTTCACAGCATGTCATTATCACTGTGAAGGGGCTCACCCAGGGCTCCCAGCATCAGAAGGAATGTAAGATTGATATTACTTTTTCTGTTACTTTTATGAAACCAGTTAATCAGTTTTGAGTATCCTTGCCTTTCTTATGGCACAGATCCCAACAGATCCCAAATAACTGTCATCTCCTTGTGCAAATCAGTATTGAAGAATAACTAAAGGCAAATGAACCTGATACTACAAAAAGCACTACTCAGAAACAGGTAGGACTTTTCTTCCTAGTAATCTCCTTTGATATGAGTGCCCCTAAAGCTACCATCTTATTGTCATTATTTGCTTCCTTTTGTGATTTTTCTTTTTCATTTGACTGTTCCAAATAGTATTGGATGCTGGACCCCCTTGGGCTGGTGACAATATTGGTCAAATTGTCACTAATGAGAGACAACAATTCCAGACAGTCATGGCACTAGTCCTGAATACCAGAAATTCTGGACTTTCTTTGCATTCAGTCCATGACTGTTATAATTCAGATCAATGTTGCTGGAGGAAAAAGATGTTATACTGATTTTCACAGGTGTGTGAAATAAGTAGGTCCTTTTGGTTTTGGTGGTTTTGTTTGTTTGTTTGTTTGTTTAATGAAAATGGACTGAAGTTGCACAAGCTTAAAACATTGCTAAAGCCAAGGTACTAAGACCTTGATTTGATCAATCTTTGAGTACCAAATTCTACAATCCCTGATTCATAGTTTGGGTTCCTATAGCTGTAGTGGAATTCTGACAATAAAATTCCTGCAAGTATTTTAGAGGTTTGGATGCATGAAAAACCAGGAGTTCAAATTCAGGAATGTCTGGTGACTGAATAGCCATTAGTCTTTTTATTTAGAAAATTTATGCAGCTACTAAGCATCTTTCCTTGCCCACAGTTTTATAGTGCTTGTGTCACAGAATTCTTTTGAAAATCTCTCAGCCATTACAATTCCACACTTGCTTTTATGATCTTCTTGAATATCATAGATGCATAAGCTTATGTCACCTCAACAACAAACACCATGGTTTGTCTTGAAGGCAAAACATGCATGTGAACATAGAGATCCCCTGTTTTTTCCAACTGCAAAGAAACAACAGAGCTTTCCACTGAATATATTAATAGAAGGGTTTCAGAAGGTAAGACAGAGTTTAGCATCCTTCTCAGAACAAAGATCCAACATACAAATAATAACTTCCAGAATAAGAACAATGCTTGATAATGCATTGGTATAGATGATGCATTAAATTTACTAATCTTGCATATCCTAATTTTAAATGAATTGGAGACAGAAAGAATATTATTATGAAATAAGTTTCTGCCTGTCGCCTTCCTTCTGCTGCCTGTGATTGCTGCACTGAGGGCAAGCTGGTATGTGTCAAAGGAACAATGGTGAATGTAGCCTGCGGTGGCTCAGAAAGGTTGCAGTTCTCAAACTCAGGGGAGTGCTAGCATGGTGATTAGGATTTAGGGCAGAGCTGGTCCTGGAAAGAAACCCTAAGGGAGAGCCAAGTTTGGAGAAGAATTTGTAATACCATTGTTGCAGCTGTTGTTTCCAAGTTTCCAATGAATACAAATCCCAGGAAGGTAGAAATTAGAGAACTGCTCAGGTCTCGATGTGGAGAGGTTATGGACTCAAGCACTGTGTGGTAACCTGCACAGGGACATATTACCAATACGTGGTTGTCTCAAGAGATAGACTTCTGAATTTTAGCTGCCATCTATATGTCAGAGAGGGGAGAGAGCAAAAGCCAGGTTTAGATAACTCAGCAACAAGGCTTTATGTCATGTCTTTGACTGTGTTTCTTAAACTAATTTCAGTCAACAAAACCTTAGATTATACTTATGCCTTATTTACCCAAACACTTCTGAATTGAATTTGGTGGGTGTGAGCTTTGTATGAACATAACGTCATAGAGGTTCTCAGAAGGCTGACCTGTATGCAAAAAATGTTCCAAATGTACTCTGAATTCTCTTTTGCTTTCCTTGATGTGAAGTGTTCAGAATTAAGATTTCATTAGAGATATGCTGTGAGTTGAAGCATTATACTAAAGAGCATTTACTGGAAACCAATATTTAAAGACAAATTTTGCCTTGATTTTTGCCACATGGAGCTATATTGTCTTGATGGCAATTATGTGAATTAAAAAATCTTAGCATTCATTTATTTACCTTCAAAAGAGAAGAAGAGCATAAACTGAATATGAACAAGTTATGAATGCAGTGTATCCAAAGGTATCATCTTAGTCTAGCGTTTCAGTATTTGCAAATTGTCTGCAAGAAATACTGTGTTCTATTTGATCAAGTAAGATAACAGAAATCAGGTATCTCTAGTGGTTCATTATTCTTACTCTCAAAATTTACAGAAAGACACGGTGTGCTCCTATGACTTCATATTTCAATTTATGTGAGGTAATTAAAAATACAAAGTGTATGGTGCTAACAGCAAGTGTATGATCTGTTGTAAGCTTTATTAACTAAAAGCGAAGCTTTTCTTGTTTCTGGCCACAGCTCTGTAGACCCAACAGTGACAAAATATGTGTAAAGTACAGAGAACAGGACAAGCTAATCACTAACTTTGGTTCTAAGAATATTTTGCTCTGGAATGTATATGATTGTGATTCAGCATAAAAAGCAACTGTAAGATATTCAAAACTCTCTTTCATTGGAAAGGAAAATAAATTATCATCCAGCCTTCTAAATTACATACTTTCTATCTAACATCAGTGAGATATATTTCTGCTTTGTTGAAAAAAGAAAAAAAAATTAATGATACTATTCTCATTATACAGCTATCAGTTACATAAAATATCTTTGTTTAGAGGCCTAATAAAATTGGTCATATAAAGAGGAAATGAGATTTTTAATGTAAAATGAAGCTGACAGTGCTCTTCTATTACGATGGTCTTATTAGGGAAAAATTCTCTGACATCTGTTTATCCCCTGCAGCCAACCTTGTATTCAGAATACAGTAATTGATTCACAGCATCCACTAGGGATCTAACTGGCTCACTTTTCCACACCGCACTACACAGGTATCTCTGCAGCTAATTCTGAATGTACATCTACATCGTTATCTCCTGGTGAACTGTGACCTGAAACACTTTGGAGGCCCAGATGAAAGTGCTTTCTCACCCCTCCAGTGCTGGGGGTGCAGGCGTTTCTGCAGCACGGCAATTCACCCAGGACACCCAATCACAACCAGCCCCTTTGAAGCCCTGCTCAGCTGGGAGACCATGAATGATTCATGGCTTCTCTACACACACTAAAGGGGGAAGAGCAAAGCTAGTGTGTATTATTCAGTACTGCATCCTCAATAAGCCTCCGTGTTCAGCAAATTGCTACAACATTTTCTGCTTAGTCCTCACCTGTACATAACATCTCTTTTTGTGCACAATCTTCTTATTTTAACAAAGATAGGCTGATTGTCTAGGAGGCCATGTTAATTAGCATCAATACAAATAAAGAGTTCCAGTGTCAATGCATAAAAACAGCATTCAAAGATTATAAGGAAATTAAGGAAAACCAGATAATCATAATTTTACAATGGTTGAACTGTGAATTTTTTTGTTTATCCACTTCCATTTCCACTACAGTAACTGTCATCACACAGGCCAATTTGGGAACTAGTTTAGTTTTGGGTTTCAGACTCCATACATACCTTGTCTGTTTGATGAAAGACTATTAACTGCAGATCAATGCTGCAGCCAACAAATGTCACAGCAGCTGGTATTTAAAACTAATACTTGCCAAAAACCTTATGAATCTGCATGCATCCAAGTAGTAGAGATAGATAGCAGTCCTGGAAACATGTCTTCTGGAAACATCTTACAGGAAAGATGTCACTTCAGTTGTATTATAGTCCCACTCACAAAGAGATTTCCAGTACAGATATAATAATGTCTCAAAAAATAAATTCTATATTTTCTTTTAAAGACCTCAATATACAACTTTGGAACACAATATCACAAAATTCTACCAGTCTTTCCATACTGTTCATGGAGAATGTCTGAACCCTTCTAAGGTCAGACGTTGGAAGCCCTGATACTTAAAGGTAAAATTCAGAATGTGACAAAGACAAAAAGTTAAGTCACTTTTCATTATCCACAGTTCTTCAATGATGGCATATAGAGGAGTTAGAACAACTCAAAGTCACTTATCAGAGAATGACACTAAAAAGACTCTGCTAAGAAAAGCAGAGAATGAAATAAACTGGTTTTATGACTGCAATTGCAACTTTCCAAGTTCTCAAGACACGTCTTCAGAGATCACACACAACTGCTCGTTGTAATTTTATTTTCAAGGACAAACATTTTTAAATTAATTAATTAGGTGAATAGAAGTCTACAGAAAAAAGGGTCTTCATGGGTAATGGTTATCACTGATGCAATGGGATTTCTTCACTTCAGAAAACATTATTGTAAAGTTTATGACACACCTATTGTTTGCAATCTCATGTCATATACTTTGGTGTTTTATCATATTTGGTCCCTGTCAAGGTTTTGTTTTTCTTTCAGAGAAAGACAAGATTATATTTTTGTGGGTAACGTGTAGCCCCTTAACTTTCAGGGGAGTAATTCATGCAGTAATGTGAGAATATTGTCAAACAGAACCACTATTTCACATCCAACCCTTACTACGGCTATATCTATTTAAATGACAGACTTCTGACATGCAAATTATTACCTTACTATGTATTTCAATAAGTAGTCCTGTAGTTACATTAATGGGAACATACGGTAGCATCCACCAAAAGCACAGCTAAGAAGGAAGATTACGTGGATTTCTCTGATTGGCATTGTAGAAAAATTAGTATTATCACAAGTATCATTGCTAAAAAACCCTCCTCACAATAAGATTAGAGGAAAATACTCTCATATAGAGCAACAATATGACGTAGCTACCCCTGCAGCTCAACATTTCTACTCATAGAAATGTGATTTCAGAGAGTGGACTGGGACTTCCTGCATATTTAGTATAGTAACTTTACAATCTCTTCCTAAGAAAAATATTTGGTTTACTACAGTCAAGACCTGATTTAAGGAAGTGCTTAAAACAGGATTCACCGCACAAAATTCACACTAGACTTCCTTCAGAAAAGGTAGTCACAGTTACTTTTTTAAAACATGAGAGAATGAAGAAGTGAAGCCATTTATAGCTCCTCAGGGACAGAAAATTTCAGGGAAACTCTCCTTCATGAGATCCAGTCTCAATAGGTTACAGAGACTGGCTCATTGCTTGTACTTCTGCTGGTCTTGTGCACCTTGTACTTTATTTTACAGTGGTTCAGATTCAGTAGGATCCAAGATATCTTAGAAGACAAACTTAACTCATGTATTTTACAACATGAAGAATTAACCACAGAAATGAATCACGCCACCTCTGCACGTTGAAGTGAAGGAATCTCCTTAATCCTCTCATAGGTGATCAGGAACCATGTTTGAGAGATTTTGCAGGCAGACAAGAACTTGATTTGTTGTCCTGATACAGTTTATCAACTCAGGAAATGGTCAGGCTGACAGAAAGACCCTGTTTCTTAGTACCTTTTATCAGATAATGGCCTCTGATTCAACATGTGTAATTTTAGCATTATTGAGGTGCTTAACTCCGCTCCTCTAGAACACAGAGAGGTTAATTATGGATCTTGTGTATTCCGCATAAAGGCCACGTATTCACATTTGCAATCTTGCAGGTCAGTGAAAGATTTTTAAATACTTTTTTACAAAATTATATAGCCTCCATGGTCGCATTTAAGTATCTCTAACAAATACCATTAAGTTCAAAATTTAACTTAATTCCATTTAATTTAATTTAATTGAAAAACAATTGAACTGAGATGAGAATCACACATGAGTGATAAACAGTAAAATAAAAGAGAGTTTTCTACACTAATCCTTTGGAGTTAAAAAAAAAAAAAAAAAGAAAAAAAAGAAAAAAAAGACTGTCTAAAGGACAATGACTAAAAAGAGGAATTTGCTAAACCAAAATAAGGCAGTAGGGCTTTGTAAACATGTATATATGGATGAAAACATAAAGAGATTTGCAGAATCACAGAATGTTCAAGGTTAGAAGGGACCTACCTCAAAAGATCATATAGTCCAAGCCCTACCAGAACAGGATCACCTAGATCAGGTCACATGGGAACGCCTCCATGTGGGTTTTGAATGTCTTCAAAGAAGGAGACTGCAATAGCTCCCTGGGCAGCCTGTTCCAGTGTTCTCTCACCATCCCCTCTAGGGAAGCGGTATCCACATCCTCCCTGAGGCAATCTGTTATTCCAGAGTGTCAGTATACTGAAGAACTTCTTCCTAAAATGCAATCTAAACCTATTTCCCCTCAGTTTAAAATAATTTTCCTTTGTCCTATTCTGGACACTCTTGTGAAGATTCCCCCTCCAGCCTTCCTGTAGGTTCCTTTCAGGTTTTGTTAGGCAGTTATAAGGTTCCCTCTGGAGTTTTCTCCAGGCTGAACAATCCCAGCTCCCTCAGCCTATTCTTGTAACAGAGGTCCTCCAGCCCCTGGATCATCTTTGTGGCCGTCCTCTGCACTCATTCCAAAGATCTATGTCCCTCTTATGGTAGGAACACCAGAATCTGGTGCAATATTTGAAGTGGGGTCTCACAAGAGCAGAGTAAAGGTGGAGAATCACATCTCTCATCTGCTGGCCACACCCCTCTTGATGCATCCTGGGATGATGGGCTTTCTGGGCTTCAGAGCACACTGGTGTCTCATGTAGAGCTTCTTGTATATAACAACAGATGTCTAGGAAGATCTGTAATTAGATAATTTTCCAATCCAAGCATTGTTATATAAAAGTCACCTCCACATTCAAACTTGGATATTCTATTACACACACACTGTGTTAGATTCAATATAAGTTCTCAGGTACTAATGATCTTAAAGTCTTTGGTGAGCTATTGTTTCTATGTGATGTTTAGAGAAATTGTGCCTAATTTAGGTATTTGAATCCTATCTAATGGCTAGAAAATTGAAGATTATACAATGCAGAACTCAGCTCTGAAGTGTCATATCACATTTTTAGATATAGTTTTGTCAGGGGGTAGCAAGTTTTCTTTAAAAACTTTATTTTTTCCTTTTCCCTGCCTGCGGCAAAAAGTGAGGGGGGGAGTTGCGGGAGGGAGTTGCAGCAGGAAGGGTTTGCTGCTTCCTGCGCCTGGTGCAGTTCTGAACATGCACGAGGACAGGAAGGAGGAAGAGGTGTGGTTTGTCTGTCTGTGCACCATCGGCAGAGGACTCTGGAGGAAAATTTGCTCTAGGGTCGAAACCTGTTTGTATCCTGAATTCTCCAACCAGCTAGCCACTGTGATTCTTCGGAGAACCCCCCTGTCAGACATGTTGGGTTCGTGTGACGTCTTTTCTCAAAACCCCATTTCTCTGTGCCCTCTGGAACGAGATGGGGCACCAGTGACCACTGCCTCTTTCCCCCTGCTGAGCTGCCGTTGTGAGTTCACCTGCTGCCGCCCCCCTATC
>JANHGL010001314.1:42087-52567 GCA_024611195.1 Ceyx melanurus
GCCTGCCGCCTCGCCCCTATCTCCCAATGTTGTCCCGGCCCCCCCCTGCTAGTCATCAGAGGGAAGGGCTAACAACAATTTGGACTGTTTTCTGTTCTATTCTATTCTGCTGTTCCACATTTACGGTTTCACATTGCTGTTTACATAGTATACAAATATACATATAACTATATATATATATTAATTAATAAAATTCTTGTCTCCTAATAAGCCTTCTGGTCTTGTATTGCTAAATTTAAGATAAGATCTGTAAAAACCAGGACAAGTTTTAAGAGGTAAAAGCTTGTGTCTCTGCTTAACACAGCAAGCTAGACATCCAAGCAGAAGCTGGGGACTAAGACTGAGCTGGGATTTAAACACATTAAGATTGATGTTAGCCACTGCAATTGATCTCAATGTTAGCCATTTCCTCCAGGCTCAAGATCAGTGTATCCCAAAGAGTATGAAATCAAGTAAGAGAGTTAGGAGACCTGCATGGTTGAGCACAGAGCTACTGGATAAACTTAAGAAGAAGAAGACAATATATAAAATGTGGAAGGAGGGACAGACCACTTGGTAAGAATACAGGGAGGCTGTCAGAGGATGCAGGGATGCAACAAGAAAAGCAAAGGCCTCTCTCGAACTAAGCCTGGTGAAGGAGGTCAAGGACAATAAGAAAAGCTTCTTCAAGTATATCGGAGGCAAAAGGAAGTCTACAGGCAATGAGGGCCCACTGCTGAATGAAGTGGGTGCCCTGGTGACTGAGGAGAGAGAAGGCTGTTACTGAATGCCACCTTTGCCTCGGACTTTAATATTAATGCCACATACCAGGAGTCCCAGGCCTCCAAGACCACAGAGGAATTCTGGAGGAAGGAATTTTTTACCTCAGTTGAAGAAGTTTGGGTTAGAGATCAGTTGAGCAAATTGGACATCCACAAGTCTATGGGATACACACACGAGTGATGAGGGAGATGGCAGAGGTCATTGCTAGGCCACTCTCCATAATTTCTGAGAGGCGCTGGAGATCAGGAGAGGTGCCTGAGGACTGGAGAAAGGTCAATCTCATACCAACTTCAAAAAGGGAAAAAAGGAGGACCCAGGTAGCTATAAGCCAGTCAGCCTCACCTCCATGCCTGGAAAGGTGAGGGAGCAGCTTGTCGTTGCCACCATCTCTAAGCATCTGGAGGAAAGGAGGCTTATCACAAGTAGTCAACATGGATTCCATAAGGGGAAGTCATGCTTGACTAATCTGATAGCCTTTTATGATGAAGCAAGTAGTTGGATAGATGAGGGAAGTGCAGTGGATGTGGTATTCCTTGACTTCAGCAAGGCTTTCAATACTGTCTCCCATGGGATCCGCAAAGCCAAGTTTAAGAAGAGTGGATTGAGTGATTGTGCAGTGAAGTGGACTGAGGACTGGCTGAAGGACAGAGCCCAGAAAGTTGTGGTCAGTGGAGCAGAGTGTGGCTGGAGGTCTGTGACTAGTGGAGTCCCTCAAGGGTCAGTGCTGGGTCCAGTATTATTCAATCTATTCATCAATGACCTGAACAAAGGGATAGAGTGCACCCTCAGCAGGTTTGCTGATGACACCAAACTGGGAGGAGTGGCTGACACAGCAGCAGGCTGTGCTGCCATCCAGAGAGACCTGGACAGGCTGCAGAGCTGGGCAGGGAGAAATATAACGAAATTTAACAAAAGCAAGTGTAGAGTCCTTAATCTGGGAAGGAACAACCCCATGTATCAGTACAGGCTGAGGGCTGATCTATTGGAGAGCAGCTCTGGAGAAAGAGACCTGGGGGTCCTGGTGGACAGGGGCATGGCCATGAGCCAACAATGTGCCCTTGTGACCAAGAAGGCCATGCGCATTCTGGGATGCATTAGGAGAAGTGTGGCCAGCAGGTCAAGAGAGGTTCTTCTCCGCCTCTATTCGGTGTCAGTGAGACCCCACCTTGAGTACTGTGTACAGTTCTGTGCATCCCAGTTCAAGAGGAACAAAGAGCTATTGGAGAGAGTCCAGTGCAGAGCTACCAAGATGATGAAGGGAGTGGAGCATCTCCCTTATGAGGAGAGGCTGAGAGAGCTGGGGCTCCTTAGCTTGGAAGAGACTGAATGGGGATCTCAAAAATGTCTACAAATATGTTAAAGGTGAGTGTAGAGAGGATGGAGTCACTCTTCTCAATGTCATCCAATGACAGGACAAGAGGCAATGGGAGTAAGTTGGAGCAAAAGGGTTTAGGGCAAACACAAGGAAAAACTTTTTCCCAGACAGAGCTTTGGAACGGGCTGCCCAGGGAGGTTGTGGAGTCTCCTTCTCTGGAGACATTAAAGACCCGCTTGGATGACTTTCTCTATGACTTGGTCTAGGTGATCCTGCTCTGGTGGGGCGTTGGACTAGATGATCTTCTACGTCCATTCCAACCCCTGACATTGTGATTCTGTGATTCTGTGAAAAGATATTGTATTGTAAATTACAACTCATTATTGTACAAACTGTTACTAAGTTGTTGGTTTTTTTAATTTAATACAGTTATTTCCTTTGTATCCAGTTAGCTAAACATTCAATTCAAGAATATCTTCAGTCTAGATTTCTATTATCTCTAGCCCCTAAATTACTAATGATTTTTGTTCTACTACTTTATGCTAGTTTTGTAACTTTAACGGCACAAGCTGACATAGAACAAACAGAACTAGATAAATCTTTATCAATCAGTTGAATAACACCCCTGAGAAAATATTTGATTTCAAATCACAACTAAACTGATTTCTGAACAATGTAATTGCTTCACTAACTTGTTTTATTAGTTGATGCAGACTAGAATTTTTACTAAGAAGAAACTGGCTTTACCAATTTGTAAAATTATGTCTTTCCTATCAAATGCTATATTATCATTGTACTTTGTGACTAGCTGGATGTCCTTTCCAGATGCATTTTGCTTTATATAAAACTGTAAAATATTTTTACAGAGTCCATTTTTTTCTTCCTTATTCTTCAGTAAGATGAAGAACACACAAAAGAATACTGGTCTGTGATATGTCCCAGGACATTCAACTAGTAGAATTAGAATTATAGAATCCTGGAATCATTCATTCAGGTTGGAAAAGACCCTTGGGATTATCAAGTCCAACCATTAGCCCTTCTCTACAAAGTTCACCCCTAAACCATGTCCCTCAAAAACACATCCAAATGACCCTTAAACATATCCAGGGATGGTGACTCAATCACCTCCCTGGGCAGCCTGTTCCAGTGTCTGACCACTCTTTCAGTAAAAAATTTTTCCCTAATGCCCAGTCTAAATCTGTTGCAGCCTGAATACATTCCCTCTTGTTCCATCAATAACTTGTAAAAAGAAACCAGCACCAACCTCTCTACAATGTCCTTTCAGGTAGTTATAGAGAGTGATGATGTCTCCCTTCAGTCTCCTCTTCCTCAAACTGAACAGTCCCAGCTCCTTCAATCGCTCTTCATTAGATTTTTTCTCCATGCCCTTCACCAGCTTCATTGCCCTCCTCTGCACTCACTCCAGCACCTTGGTATCTCTCTTGTATTGAGGTGCCTAGAACTGGACACAATACTCAAGGTGTGGCCTCACCAGTATCGAATACAGGGGGACAATCACATCCCTACTTCTGCTGCTCATACTATTTCTAATACAAGCCAGGATGCCATTGGCTTTTTTGGCCACCTGATCACACTGCTGACTCATGTTCATCCTCTTGTCAATTAAAACCCCCAGGTCCTTTTCTACCAGACAGCTTTCCAGCCACACTTGTCCAAGCCTGTATCTTTGCATGGGATTGTTGTGGCCCAAGTATAGGACCAGGCACTTGGCCTTGTTGAAGCTCAACCCATTAATGTTGACCCATTGATCCAACCTATAATATAGTAATCAATGATACAGAAGACAATAAATATTTTTTAAAATATTTAACTATTTCTCAGATTATATCTCATAAAATTAGTTTCAGAATCAAATCGAGGATGTGGACATAATCCACTTCTTATTTACTTCAGGCTTCCTCAGATCCAGTTTTCTTCTCTGGATTTCAACTCAGAGACAAATTTCAGGTCCCTCTAACATAGCATAGACAGATGATAGAGAAAAGCAAAATATAAACTTTCTCCTTTTTGTATTTTAATTGTTACTGTTTTACAAAAAAGTGTCAGTATTCCCCTATATCTAAGATCTGAGACTTGGCAAGTGTTATTATGCATATGTTAATTGTTATTTAAATAAACAGTACAGTGCTTACTTAATATGTTAACAGATTCTTCTTCTGTGAATGTGGTGTTTACAAATATAGGCATCTATAGTAAGCTAGTGACCCTAGGCTCCCTTTTACACCACTGCAAATAAATAGGCATAGCTAGTGTGTAATTCATTTGAATTATTTCAGGTGTGTCTTTCTGGTGAAATGTTCCTACCTCAAGTCTCATCGTCAGGAAAGTGATGCTTTAGCTCAGATAAATGTACCTCTGTACATTTCCAAGTCTGTGATACTGTACATACCTTTGCAGTGTTTATACTGAGATTTAAAATGTTTTGACGATGACTCTAAATGAAGGAAAAGTGAAAAGGAAGACAGAAAGGGTTGCAAGTAAAAGGAGCCAGTAGAAAGCGCATGGACAAGAAAAGGATTCTAAACAGAAACAAAGTTGGAGGGAAGGTGGAAAGTTACTGCATCAAAGTGCAGAGAAGGAACCATATTAGAAAGCAGTGACATGAGATAGGCAATCAGATCTCAGGAGTTCAGAGCCATCAACGTGAAACCAAAAAGCCTTAATTTGATGGAGTAAATACAGATGGTCTAGTGAAAGAACTAGAAAAGCAAAAGCTCAGCAGAGCACAAGTGAATAAGGATTGTGATTGCTGCATTTTACTGTCACAAATGCAGAAAGTCCATGAAGCAGGAACTTGCAAATGTAGGAGGAAACATAGAAAATTAGTATTATGGTGTATCGTGTGTGTGCATCCCTTCCCAATGTACTGTGGCTTGAGATTCGATCTTCCCTTCACTACAGTCACTTCCTGAAGATGAAAGGGAGAGATCTTCACCAGAAGCATGAAAAAAAGTGTTCAAATATTTTTTGCTGCCTTTCTCTTTTGGCCTGACAGTTCACTTTTTTTCTTTTAAAATTTTCAGGCCATTTGTCATGCATGGTAGTCTCCTGCCTCTAAGTAAATGAACAGCTTAACCAAACCACTGATCACTGAAATATTCTTGTCTAGGCAAGCACAGTAGGGGATTCTGAATAAATAAACCAAGCTTTGTGACAGTAACTTGTCCCTTCAGGATAGAAAGTAGAGAAAGGACTAATAAAAAGACTCTTAGAACAATACAGGAAAGGATAGCCCTTGTCTGATACAGAAAGATTAATTTGTATGTGTAGAGAGGACAGAGAAAAGTGAAAGGTAGTTTGAGAGAAGCAGCTTGTTATACAGTCTTCTTGTTCCCTAAAACTTCTGAAAACAACTGCATAATGTTTAGATTACTTAGCACATCAATCACCAAACTCTCGCAAAAAAACTCTTATGAATGCAAACAATTGGACAGGCCATCACAATATTTCTCTGTGTCTTTTACTCATATATTTACTTCTTATCATGCTGTCCAAAGTGCAAGAATAATGAGTGTAAAGGTCAGCCTTACACAATTCTAGTCTGTGGCTACCTAAACCTATAATACTCTATCAACATTGTAAACAGCATGATTTTAAATTCATCATTTCTGTTGCATCTTTGAGGACATCTGCTTATAGCCAATAGTAACAAAAGTCATTATGTGTGTAATTTTTTATTTATGCTTACAATTCCCAAACAAGAACACCTATAATCTAAACAAATTGATACACGTAATGAAGTGCATATTTGTCTCATTCTAGCAGAAAGAAAAAAATCTGTTAAAATGAGAGCAATAAAATGTAAATGATGAAAAACCGGCATAGCAAAGACATTAAAACCTTCAGTAAATATCTAATGGACAAAATGGCAATATGGAATAGGTAACAGTGCTCACACTCAAATACAATGTAAAGTCAGGAGTCTGGTCAGGATGCCAACTGAAGTCTGGTTTGAGTATGTAAGTTGCAATCATTCAGGGAGGTCAAAAGTAGAAAAAAAAAATTAAAAAATGGGTATAGAGTCTGCTTTTTAAAGCCAGAAAGCTATTCCTGCAACAGAAGTAACATGAAAATTACAGTTTGTTATTTTCTTAATTTTTCTTTCCATAAAAACGATATCAAAATTGCAAGCTGAAGTAAAGATGTATCTTGGAAAATGTACTGAACATTGGACACACAGTGTTTTGGAGAATGAATATCTGTGTATTGCAGGTTAGAAGCTCAATACCCTAAAAATACAGAAATACCACACTATTTCCTTGTTGTTAATTAATCTCATTACCTAGCCTTGAAAAAGCATCACAGTGAAGATGGATGTCTAAGTCCATGCACACTAATTTTTTGCTTAGTTGTGCCTATGAACTGCAGTAAAAGATCCCTACCCAGATGCAATTGAAATGACCCCAGAGCTAAACATCAGAAAAATATTGTGTTAGTGTATTCCTACTGGTTTAGAGAGAGAAGGTTTGGCCATAGGATTGCACTGATTTGAGTGTCCTGCCTTTGTGGCTCAACTTAGACCCTCACGCTGGTTCTTTGCTCTAAATGTACCACCCCATTGAGAATTAACTGGAGTTTTGATGGAGACACATCACTGGAAAACACTCTTAGGAGCACTAGCTGATTATCCGGGTTCCTCTTATGAATTAGTAGTAGTTACCATGAGAGGAATCAGAACAGAAGAATGGCTGCAGCAGAAGGTCAGTGAGGAAATGGTCAGGAGGAAGGACCTTCTTCTGGAGCAGAAATTGAAAAATTGTAACATTTATAAATATTACATCTAAGTTTAATATATCTGCCCCCTGTCAATTAAAACCAAGAAGACACTGAGGCATAACACTGTATTTCCAATATTGGTCACTATAGGAATGTTTTGATAATCCAAATTCAAAATCAAGGGTTCACTTGATAAGCAATGAAGCAAGAGTAAATTGTTCAAAAGCAAGAAACTCTGTTCTGAATGCTAAAAGTTTCAGAAATGGCTTGTCTAAAAACCTCTTAAATATGTGAAAATCTTTTAGATAAGGGCTGCATTTAAATTTTGCCCTCCATCTGAAAGTATCTCTTTAAGAAATCTATACTTAATTTTATTAATTTGGAGATGAAAGAAAACAGGCAGATGTATAACACTGACATCTTTATAAAATATTTAACAAAGGTATCTGTTGAGGTTTTAGTGCTTTTTTTCTTCACACCACAAGCTTCCATCTACTCCCTGACATAGAAAAACAAGTAGAATCTGAGCCAAATGGGAAGAGTATATTGTATTTCCAGAAATCACACCACTAAAGAGGAAAATAATTTTTGGACTTTCCGACTTGTGAGATAAGAATATAGTATTGTTAACTTCTCACCAGATAAACACTTTTTAAGCATTCTTGTGTCCTTTTCCCACTAGTCTTAAATCTTATCTTTGAAATCAAACAAGTCTCAGCTGATAATTCATTAGAGTTAAGAATGGTCTAGATTCCACTCACAGAAATAATTTTAGAACAATCAGGGATAATTTTAAGTAGATTTGATGGAGAAATGGTCAGTGGGCTGAGTTGAATTTCTGCATATGTGAATGTTTTAAAAACTGGCTACATACATACCTGGAATGAGGGAAGGCCTGTGAGACTGAATAAGTAAGGGACAAAGAAAGATGGCAAAGGGGGTCAATGAAGTTAATGAATTAATCTTCTCTAGTAACATGTTTATTTGAAAGGAAATAATGCATCTTTTCAAGACAAAAGCTTTAGACATCAGTCTAAACTTTTCATGTGTAACAGTTTACTATCTTCAAGAATTACCCTAAAGCATCAAGACAGTATTTTAAAAGTAAATATAAAATACATACTTACTGGTACATAAAACTACAAATTCAAATTTCATTAATCTACATATAGGTTGGAAGGTCAGTTATCCATTTTCTTCACAATTTCTCTTTACTGTTTGTTAAATGTTTGTGATTCAGAGCCATATGATGAAGTGAAAAAAAAACCCTGAAAAAAACTCATTAGTTCAGATATTCACTTAAGTCACTGTCTCTATTTTTCACCTGCATTAGCCTGAAAAGTTGAAAAAAAATCACATTCTATATAAAAAAATAAGTTTTTTAAATCTCTTAACTTGATACATCACTGATGCAATACTTAGATCTAGCATGTTCCACTATCAGAAGTCGTGCTCCAATGAAACAAACACGTTCATGATCTGAAAAGCCAAATGCAATCCTGCAGTAATGGTTCTTCAATAAAATGCCATAATGCCTCCTAATCAATGGACCAGGGCCTAGGCAATGACAAAACTGGAGTATCAATTTTAGCAGAATGGAAGACCTTTTTTTCCCTAACATCAACAATGAATGGTCACAGTGATAGCCGTTTTCCTGGGAGCCATGCTTCTACCACACGTAGATTAAATTACGTGCCTTGATGGATGGCATTTCAATAGAAGCAATAAGTGCAGGCGTCTTAGAGCAGAAGCTGCACTTTTCTCCTCTTAACATAATATCCAATATTATCATATGTTACATTACTATAAACTTCTGTCTTTGGAGTCTGTTGCATGAGTTATTTAATTATTTTGTCATTTACTAGAATTATACTGTGCATAGAGGGTTTTCATCCCAACTACCTTATATTAATTTGAAGTCACTGGTCTTAAGTATCATTGCAGAGAGGATTTCATATAATAGACCATATTGAAGCCAGCAGTTCTAATACACTATAACATTTTCCAAAGGAAATATGTGTTAATTACAAATGTCTTGGCTTTCAGTACATACCTAGAAGAAACTTCTCAAAAAATGTATTAGTGTTGATGCAAGAGTATTTCTGAATGTGTATTCAATTATAGTATTAAATATTCCTAGACTTTAGCACTACATATCATGCAAAACTGTTATACAACGCTGATCAAATGCTAACAAAATAACTTACTGCTTCAACTCAAATGTGCACCATGGTTTTTATTTGATTTGTGCAAGAAAGCACGGAAGGTCTGGCTGCCTTTTACAAAACTTCAAGAAATTACAGTTAAATGCATAAATGCTTCAGTTATCAAGGCAAAAAATTCCTTCCCACTCCCCTTGCAGAATTAATGCAGCCTCGCATAGGTTTAATTCCCATCAAAATTATCACTACTCCAAGATGAAAAAAATCTTACTACCAATCAGTTTGTACTGTTAATAACTACCAAGAAGTCCACATCACAAAATAATAAAACTGGGTTGGTGCATGTCTGAACCTCATTATAACTGAGTCATTTTTTTGTGTATAGTGAACAATTAATTGTATGCAAAATTCCTACTGTATGTACTTGCCTTGGGGCATTGTTTGTTATGAAAGACAAATTAAAAATTGGCCTCTTGATCTGCTGAAGTGCTGAGAAACTCAACTACTGTTGAATTCAATGCATGTTCAGTACCTTCCATTCCTGTTTAATTCAATGTCAATTTAAGGTGCTCAGCCTATTCACAAGGTTCTCAGAGACCTGGGGTTTGGTCTCAGTTGTTCTCCTACTCTGCAATGTCACTTCTTATACATCTCACAGGGACAAAGCTCTCCTTTAAAAAAGCAAAGGCTGCCAATGCCAGCCATGTTGGATCAGGCGCTTTTGGAGTTTATTTTCCCTCACTGTTGTCATGGATTTTGAAATAGTAAGAACATTAAACCTTTTTAATTTGTTTACAGTCTTTATGTCATAGGAACTTGCTGCCTTACAATGATTCCTGCCACGTTTTGTAGTGCCTTATAACAAGATTACTGAAACATATTAATCTTCTTCTTAAACATTGTTAATAAAATATTAAATTGTGTATTAAAATTTTCAGAATGAAACTCTTATGTCTTGAATTTATTTATAGGGGAAATAAAATAAAATTTCTGAACATGCAGTAATTTAACCATGCTATATAGTAATATAGAATGTGTTGAAGACAAACACATTTATGTTTGTACGGTTCATATTTCCATTACCTATATATCTTTACATAATTTAGAAACATGAATCACGGTAATTTTCCAGGCAATAAAAATAACAGTTCTGAACCTCTCTTTTTGTTTATTGCATCTGCTTTCAATGTTACCTTGATTTTTCATTCTGAAATACCTTCCAAGGAGTTCTTTTCATATTTATTTGTACAGGCATTTGTGCGAGTTTGCAGTACTTGAGAACCTCCTGACTGGTACCAACCCTGCGGTAGCAATGGGGATGGCACAACACCTCTCAACAGATTCTAGCCCACTCTCCAAAGGACAGGCATTTACCCCCTCCCCCCTCATACCTCGTTTAAAGCTCTATCTATGAGCCCAGCCAATTAATAAGACAGAGTCCTCCTTCCCCTTTGAGAGAGAACTACTCTGTCTGATGCCAGCAGACTAGGTGCCCTGTAAACCT
>JANHGL010001314.1:65777-116938 GCA_024611195.1 Ceyx melanurus
AGGCAGGGGGGTTGGACTAGATGATCTTCTAGGTCCCTTCCAACCCCTAATATCTGTGAATCTGTGAATTTGTGATAGTATATATATATATATATAAAAGAGCTACATCAAAAAAATTGTGCCACTGTTGCATTTTATGTTACCAATCCCTGTAGTTCATACTACATAGCACAGATTTTGTTACTCATTGCCTTCAGAGAAGAACCAGAGATTCAGAAAGACACTTGATGAGCAGGTAGTATAAATCAGTGCACAGGAAGGACAGATGTGATGGTGAATGGAGTGAATTATGATATACTTTAATATTAGTTTTTATGGGGTACTGAGGTAAAGAGGATGCAATCAAGTGACGGGGACAGCTAATAGAGAAGTGAATTGAAGACAAGAAGAGACAGAATAAAATCAATATAATAAACATTCTTCCGGTGGACCTGAGGAAGAATCCTCAAAAAATGCTTTTTTAAAATATATGAATAAATGAGTAAATGTAGGCTGTATTTTGCATACTACTTAATGTTTGATTATACTATTTGTAGTTCAATTTTACTATCGCCTTTAAAAAACCCCAAATAAACCCAAAAACCAACATGCAAACAAAACAACATCAATTTCAAAATTTTCTGCATATTTGCCTTTCATTTCTCATTTATT
This sequence comes from Ceyx melanurus, assembly GCA_024611195.1. NCBI lineage: Eukaryota > Metazoa > Chordata > Aves > Coraciiformes > Alcedinidae > Ceyx > Ceyx melanurus. The sequence continues at coordinate 66,429 of JANHGL010001314.1, forward strand.
TTTAGTCCTCTTCTTCTATATCTGGAAAACAGCATGGCTACAGTACTGACTCATCATCCAAGCTGTTAATGCTTTTGCTACCCTGCAATACAAGCAGAAACATTTCTTAAGAGTACAGTAGAGAAAGTAACGAAGAAACACATCTGTGAGAAATTGTGACACATAACCCATTTCTGGTTGAATGTTTACTTTCAAAATACAAAAGATGTGAACACCGTAATTATTTTCCTGAACCTCTACAGCTGTGTGGCCATTATTGATTTTTAAGGATAAATAGATTCTTTTCTATCTTAAGCTTCCATTTTTTCTGAGTCTTCATCCAAGGCATAGTTTTACAAATAGATTTGGAGACCACAGTCCAGTTGCTTCATTCCCTACTGCAACCACCTTGTTCAGGATAAAGATCAGAAGACCAAAATTGCCAAAATTACATTGTACTAATCTTTAAACATCCAGTTACCAGCTCAGTTCCGCACGACTATATAAGCCAGAATTTAGGTACAAAACCTGACATCTAAATATTAACATTAACAGTTTCCTGTCAGAAATAACATTCAGGGGAAGTTTTTCAAAGAACAGTGAGAACTGCAGCTATATTTACACATGGTGATTGACATTCCATGTTTAAATGATTGTCTAAATAATATTGAGTCAAAATTACTGTGACTTGATTACATGAAATAAAAGTGCAGTCTTGTGTGACAGTTTCTTTGAAAACTATCACCAGTTGGACAAACCTATCATAGGTTTACTTCAAGGATTTATTTTAAAATTCAAAAAGTTGTGTGTCAAAGCCTAGACAACTCTTATTTAATTATCATTTCTCAGAGTGTATCACCTTTCATGAGAGATCAGATGAAGTGGATATTAATTTCTAGTTTCCTTTGGATTCTATTTTTGACATATGTATTTGATTTTCAGATCCATTAACTAACAGTCTCTGGACTAATCTTTGCCTTATTTGGCATATTAAATACACAGCCAAATGCAAGATAAAATGCCTGAAGGCACTGTTGTTTGAAACAGGTAAATTATCCTGAGAAAAAAAAAGCAGACTGTTGAAAAATATGGAAATGTGTTTCTAAAAAAAAAAAATTAAAAATATATTTCCCCAATTTGCTCTTATACTATATGGGTACTTTTGTTAGCACAGAGGATGAAGCAAAGAACTAGTGCTTTATTGGTGTATAATTAAATCCACTTTAACATATTTTTCAAAAGATAAAAAAGGTATAAAAGAATGGGAAGAAATACAATGGGAATTATGTTGCTGTTTACAAAGATTGGATCCCCTCTGTGTAGTGCTAAGGCAGGTGCCTCCATGAACAATGCTGTTGAACCAAGATGCTTTATGACACTGCACTGCATTTGTCTGGAAAAGGGATAGGAGAGATGAATGTACCCTCACCTGCGTAACCACTTGGGAAATGCATGACAGTGAAATTCAGACGTAAATTTCAAAAATGCTATTTAGAAATAATTTAAGGACCCAGTGATAAACCACATTTTGCATTTGTGATGGCTTAGCAGCATCCAAAGAGGTGTGAGAGACATCTTTAGCAGGAGGGAAACCATCCCCATCCTCAGTCAAGTAAGATGACAGAGAGCAGGAGATCCCATAAGCTCTGCAAGAAGATAAATGACATTTCCAAAAAGCAAAGGATTGCATGGAAATCAATTGGTAGCAAACTTAGACCTTGTTCAAATTCCATCTAATTGTATGTAACTGAGTTCAAGTAATATCTTAATCACCACTGTGAGAGAATTTGCATTACTATAACCAATATTTTGTCTAGATATACCATTTCAGACTGCATTCACCTGGCCTCATTTTAGGTACTTAATAATTTGGAATACAGTTTATGTTGGGTAACTAGGGTCCTTGACCTGCCCATGCAGAGAGTCAAGCCCCTGAAAAGGACAAGTCGACTCACCTAAAAATTTATATCAGGCTTCTTATTTTAAATCATCCAGGGTGAGATTAAACTCCAGATTCAGATACTCATATGCAAACATCTCTGTCTCCTCACTTAAGACTGAGATCAGTATCTGTCCTAGTTTGGACAGATATCTTAAATTTTAACAATGTGATACCGGAGGCTTATAAGGAGACAGGAATTTTTAATCAAGAAGAAAACGAGTATGAATATATATATGAGAAACATATATATGAAGTGCAAAACTCAATAACAATTTTAAATGGTAAACGTTGAGAACAGCAGAACAACCACAACACAGGAACTAACAAGGGAAAAAAAAACACTTCAAATCTTTCTTTGACGGCCACCTTTCAGGTAGCCGCGGAGCCCCCGAGGTGGGGGGGAGGACGGGGTTGTGGTGTACAGTCGGATCACAGGACGCAGATGGTAGGGAATGAAAAAAAAAGAAATAGTCCAAGAGACGAATTTGCGGTGACAGAAACGAATCGGAGAGGTGTCTGCGCCGGGAAAAAAACTGCCAGGAGACACTCCGGGGTTCTCTCTCACTCTCGGGGCCGAAAGAAAGCTCTCTCCCAGGAATCCGAAACGCCGAAGGCAAGGTCCCTCCGAGGAAAGAAGCCACTCCGGGGCCCGGAAGAAGCGGGTCCCCTCCCCCCACCGTTTTTCCCACCCGCACCTTTTTCTTTCCCCGCCCGAAAACATCCTCCCTCTCCCCCGTCCCCCACGCACCAGCCCGGCCGGCGCCGCCCCCACAGGCAGGGAAAGAGAGAAAAAAACATTGCTTTCTTTTAAAGATGATACGTTAGTCACTGGAGTGTTATACTGGGATGGATTCTTAACCATAGGTATCTTGTGATATCTGGGATGCTCTGGGGTGTCCAAGACACTGGTGGCTCCTGATGGGATATTTTAGGTTATCTCACAGATATGAGACACATATTTCCTAGCAAGTGAAATGAACCATTAGTGACATGTCAGCTGAAAGACCATAGAAGCTGGTACTGACTATGGTATGAGCTAGACATTTAGCTCTGAATCAGAAGCAGAATCCTACTCCTAAATTTATAAAAGATAAATCCAGGCCTTAAAAAATGGCATAACCTTATAGCAGCACAATACTTCCAAAACCTTATACCTGGAGATACTTGACTGTCAGGGTAGCATTTTAGTGCCATCATTTTCAGTTCTATGGAGCATCTACTTGGCCTCAAGCTGCTGCTGGTGCAATCCTCCTATTAATGCCTGTATAATATCAGCCTACACAGCTGTATCAGAAACCCTTTAGCATTCTAATTGCCACTAGGTGTCTGTGTTTATGCACATTGACTGTAACAGAAATTTACATGCTTAATTCAGAGTACATACACAGACACTGCTCTTCAGCTGGGAAGGTTTCTGTCTAACACCCCGCTTTACATCTACCTTTAGAAGTCCCTGTAGACTCCATTAAAATCCTTCCAACTAATCCAATGCATGCCAAGTAAACAACTAAATCTGTCATTGCTGACTTGATTGGGCCTAATGACTTTATTAAATTCATGCACAGCCTTAAATATTTTGGGGGAGGGAGGTGTCAGGAACTGGGTTCTGTCTGCATCATAGCTCAGGAACTACTGGGTTTAAAAGTAGAAGTCACAGATTCAGTCCAAGTAATTAATATTTCTTTCTGTATCTGGTTCACTGAATTAATGTGTTCTCGCCTCAATATATGGTCATGGAACTAAATAAATCTTTTGCAGACATCTTATAATACTGAATGGAAATGCTCTAGAGGTTAATGAGGAAACATGAAACTAAATTAATTTGATTTAGCAATTCTGAGGTGTATCATATTTTTCATTGTCCTGAAAATAACTCTGTTTGTGAAAAACTAGACCATTTGCTCCTTCATAAATATAAAACATAGCCATGATAACCAGCAGATTTTGAAGTAGATTTCTAATTGTATAATATGGTTGCATGGTCATATTACCTTACTGTATTATGACACCTAACTTCACCAAAGTGTATTTCAATCCCCTTAGTGCCTTAGGGTATAGGACATATATTCGACAGAGGTATTTGCATGATTCCGTGAGTGTGTATCAAAGTTCTGACACTGCACTAAAAATAATTATAATGCATTTGAAAGACCTGGCCCTGGGCATTAGCTCCCATTTTATAACATGCATCTTGTTGCAAAATGCAAAATCTCTGTTTCCCAGACCACCCTATTGGAAGGATAGTGAGCAAAAGCATTACTAACCTCCACTAAGTAATACTCTTGACTGGAATTTTGAGATGTGATAAATATATTTTTTTAGTAAGCTATCATATTTTTTACAAAATTAATGACTTGTATGATAACTATTCAGTCATAAGCATTCCTTATTCTATGTTTGAGACAAATATTTTACCCTTCAACTGAACTAGCATAGCCCATTAAATGCTAAAGCTTTCTTTATATAGAAATACAAAATTATTCTTATATTGAGCATGGCCAGGGAGAGATTCTAAGTTCATTTTTTAGTTCAGTAAACATGCACAGTAAGTAGGGGGTTTTTCCATTGCCTTTTTGATTAATAACAATAATTTTCATTTAATAAAATATCCACTGCATTACAGTATTTATAATTTTCTAACTGCTCTTCTGAAAGAGCAGCAGACTTCATTTTCAGGTCTAATTATCAGTACTACTACTTCCATTCCTTCTTGCACATCTGCTGTTGAATTTATGTGTTATTGTTATCTTTATCCTCTCTCAGCATCCACTTTTTTGTACACCCAAAAGAAACAATTGGTACTGTATTATAGCTGTTTTTCCTGGAGAGAAATGTTCCTGAAAACGAGTCTTCAAATGCTTCACTTTCACGCAAGTTATCTTATAAAAAATTATGTGTGAGAACTGGTGCATTCATTATGGCTGACCTGCTGGGATATGAGCAATGTGGTAATGAAGGCTTTTTTGCTTATTTTAATCTCTGTATAAAGCTTGTAACATATTTTGTTTGTATTATTGATAATAACCAGGATTCATCTGGCATCATTCCAAGGGAAGCACACTAACATAAGTTTATTTTATTTCTCAAAACATATGCCATGGGTTTTTTTACACTCTTTCTTTGGTACAATTTCAGATCATTGGATCACACATACAGAACTTAAAAGCTTGAGAAGATTACAATAAGAGAAAATTTCCAATGTCTTATCATTCAATTGCTGCTTATTGTTACTATATTCTGTTTGCCCTTGTGAAGTCATGATACCATAGTGAGATAGAGAAGGCCACTGAAGATGTTCAACTAAGTTCTGAAATGCAGAATCATTTGAAAACAAATAAGAAAAGAATTAGGATTGCAAAAGATGAGAATTTTTTCTGTGCAAGATAATTTTTGGGGAGTATTAACCAGACAAGTCCAAGCCCTGTGGGTTCATGACTTACAGGCCATATCTGTGACTGAGGCACCTGCCTCCCAGTTGCACTTATCTCGAAGGTGATGTATTCTCATCTACTTCTTCATATCTCTGAAAATTAGCTCCTCCATTCAATGGGATCAGATGGTAATAAATTCACATAATTATATACTTGTTAAGGAGGTTAAGGTTATTTTGTTTGGATAACGTGACTATAATTTATTTTGTCTGTAAGGTTTGAGGTTAAACAATATTAATGGTTAGCTAATGGCCTAATGAGTCAGCTACAAGCCATTTAGGCATGCAATGAACCTTTGCTTTTCAATGACTCCTTTAATGAAAGATCCATATGAGCCCCTGTCTACTGTCACAACAGAGATAACAAGAGAGTCACCTAATCGATTGTGATGGTAAATCAATTGATCTGTAACCCTGTTTTCATACAGTGAAAAAGATATAGAGGAAACATTTTACTGTTCCTTTATTTCCTGCTGAATATCTAAAAAGAGACAGTTCCCTTTTTGAAAATATTCCCTTTATTGCTGTGATTCAAAAGCAGTGAGAATCTGATTGATGTCTTATTTTATAGATGTGTCGGTTACTTTTGTCATTTCCAGGAGATTTAAAGTTCTTAGAAATTAAATATATGATGCAGAACATCAGAGAGGCTTGCTCTTCACTGTCATGTGTAAGGTTAAGGATTAAGATAAAGCTGATGTGTGCTCTACTTGTTCATACCTCTGAACAGCATCCAAAAATGTAGTGAGTTGATTTAGAAAGAAATTTGGGAATGTAATTTATAAAGAAATAATCTTTGAAGCTTCTTTTAAATAGAAAATGTATTAAACATGTTTTAAGAGTTAAAACTATGATATTGATGTTGCTTTTATATCCTGATTTCATTCTGTCCTGTGGGTTCCATTACATATTCTTCCCTTTCCATTTTGTCCTTAGCACACACTGAAATTTTTTCCCTTATTATAAAGACAAACCATCAGAAACATCAACTCACTATCACGGAGTCCCAGTTACACCCATACATGGATTCTTTCTAACCACCTAATAGGATTTTGAGTTGTTTGGTTTTTGTTGTTTGTTGGTTTGGGGTTTTTTTGGCGGGGGGAGGGGGTAGTTTGGTTTTGGGGGTTTATTTGGTTTGGTTGGTTTGTTTTGTTTTTGGGGGGTGTTGTTTTTTCTTTAATTCACTTCCTACTTTGCTTGTCTCATTCTTCTCCTAACCTGAGATACTTCAGTCAACCTGCCTGTTCTCTCTTCATAAAAATCAGAGCTCTTAATTTAAGGCACCCCAGAAAGAGAAAAAAAAAAAATCAGCCACTGATGAACTTAAGTCATGCTTTTAAATTCAAGACTATCATCTGCTAAGCAATTCAGCTCAAGGATTTCCAGTACTGTGGCTGATATGAAGAAGTGCTATTTTTGTTGCTGCTGCTACATACAATCTTGCAAATCTTGCAGCCTGACCATTGCTACCACTCCTTTTGCTTCAGTATCATAGTATCTTATCTGTGAAAGGATGACTATGATCCCATACTGAAAATATTCAATAAGAAGGAAACTAAATTCAGATTCTTCTTCCTAGGGGCCAGGAAACCTTGCTTTGTTAAATAGCTGACATTTGATGGGGAGCTGTTATGTGCACCATAGATGGGCAAATGATAGATGTTTGCTGAATATACAGAAAGAGCAAAAGGACAGCGTGAGTTTGTAACCTGAGGCAATGTCTGTACTACACAGAAGGTGCCTGTAACTGGCCATCTGACACGGTCCTGCCTCAGTGCATATACACACACTGCTGTTTGCCACACAGAACAGCCTGATCGTGCTCAAGCTGCCTGCTAGGAGTGGTCCATGATCCACACTAAATGTCAAGGTGGGAACTGTTTGGAGAAAATACTTGGGCCAAGTGAAAACTATTGTGGGATCACTCCAGTGACACAGCAGGACCAGTGATCAACCTCCAGGCCCAGGGGTGCTCCTTGACATTGTTTATTTTGCTTGGGGCAGGACTAAATACGTAAAATCAGACACCAGATGAACATATATTTGTTTGCCACACATCACTTCTATAAATGCATTTAATAGTCAGATTTTCAGTTTTCAAAGGATTAGACATAATCCAAAACCAATCCTGCTTTCAGGTGTCTGGGCATGCCAAACCATATTCTCTTCATCTGCCAATGAATATCCTATCTGACCATATGACAATTGACTAACACCCCACAGTAATAGCCCGAATCTACAAAACACATGAAACAGTAGCAGCTTATGGCTCTGAAACCTCATCCAAAAGCCTGTCATACCATTCTCTTGTTTAATCTATTTTGAATCATGATATCCTAGAATTCAGCAATTCCTCTCATAATGATAGCGCTGTGTCATCAATTAAATGACTAGAAAAGAGATTTGGATATCCAAAAACAAATTCAAGTGTGTAGCTGTCCCTGAGATGAGCCAGTATGTATTTTTTTGTTTGTTTGTTTGCCTGCCATTTGAACTGACTACAGCCTGGAGACAATGACAACATGAGCATCAGCTTGGTAATAGAAAGCAAAGTACTTCAACACATTGAGCAATGTTATTGCTTCAATATTTCTGCTGATGCAGTCATTGTTATAGATCACAGAGATCTACAATCCTGTTTCAAATACTTGTTTCTCTATACTGTGATGATAGGGAGACTTAGGAAAGAATGAACACCAAAATTTTTCTTAGATGAAAGAACTGGAAAGTAGCTGAAAGAGTATTCATTTCTTTTTTTTCTGTTATTTTTTTTTTCTAAAAGCTCTTCTACTGTTCTGCTGAGAATAAAAAAAAATTATGTCAGACTACTTAGTAAAAGATCCAGCACAGCATACCTCAAGATATATAATTCCCTTTCCTTGGGTTTTAAACTGTGCTTTAGCTGTTTTCCATATGGTCTTATCTCCCACATAGGATAAATTTGAATAGTGTGTTAAATTTTATCTGCTGTTGTATCATGGAAAATGTTCCTTCATGGATGAAAAGGGCACTTTATCAGGGAGAACGGGCACAAGTAATCTTTTTCAAAGGTATCATCTTCTTCCTACTGATAATAAAGAACTTGGAGAGGACTTGTGCCTATGCTTTAGATGCAAGTCCAAGCAGCAGTGTTTCTCATTTAGGCTCCATTATTAGAATTGGTCAGGCACTTAGGGTCAAATATGAACTCAAGCTTCAATACCCTACTGCATTTCAGGTATCCTGGAGTTTCCATGACATTGGATGTGTAGATGGATCCACTGAATAAAGCTACAGAACCATACAGATCTGGAATTTCTCCCAGTTACAGACAGAACACATCTATAATTAGACATCTTCATATGTGTGTTCACACGTGAGCCAGCTGTTGAGGCTTTCACATAATCAGTGAAGATCAGAATTGCATGTCAGGTGTCTGACATTGCTTTTTAAGATTACCTAAATCTGCAGATCCAGAGAACATGGGTTTCATACTATGCTTCAGGTCTTCCAGACCTTTCTGAAACTCTTGGACTACACATGGGAAACTGCATGAAGTGTAATGATGAGAAGAGTTAGGAATAGGGGCAGGATTCAGATATTACATAAACATCTAATGTCACTTTAGATCCTATATGATCACAACACTTTAGAAATACTAGTTAACGTCCAGATGCTCTTCTAAAACAACACAAGTCTCCCATGGGTCCTGTGTCATATCTCTAAACCTCATATATTTCCCTTAGAATATCTCAAACAGTGTAGGAGGTCAAGTCCTTAATTTCTACATCTGAACTGGTCATCTAGGGTCCTCTTATGATCAAGAGAAAGAAAAAAACACTTGTATAGAGAGTATGGTCTAATATCATTGCAAAAATAAACCATTTCTAATGATCCCTAGAAGACCTACTTCACTGATTACAAAGGCAGTACATGCTGGGTAGCTCAAATATAAACATCTTCAGTGTTCAGAGAGGACATCTACTCAAAATGCTTGTGATGTTTATCTGTGTTGTGGCACAGATGGTCTCTGTACCAGTGAAGTCAAAGCTGGAGTCTTGCTAGTGAATTCATTGAAATGTTACTAGGACCTTGACTTTACTTACCACTAAGCAGCAACCTTCTGGGATACAGAAGCATTTAAATCCATTTTTCTGTGACAAAAACATTACAAAACATTTGACCTAAGTTACTCCAGAAGACCTTTAGCTTCAGTTATGTATTTGCACCTTATTTGTTTAGATTAATATATTTACTTAAAGAATGCTTGAAACCCAGAAGCTTCATAGAGAACAGAAGCACTTCAAAAAAAAAGGGGTCTGTGTCAGTCACAGGGCTATGGGTTTTTTTAAGATTCCTCTCAAGTCAGACAGATTTGCATAGAAAGTGTCAGTGCTAAAGAAGCCACATCAGTTTGGGAAGATGACCATAATTGTTTGTACATCAAAATTACCTGAAATTTTGGAAAAAAAAAAGTCTATGCTTTTAGTCCGTCTAACCTCTTTTAAATCAAAAGTAGCAGAAAAGAATATGCATACGATATAAAATCACTGTATTATTGTTAGTTTTCATGGAAAACATGGTACAAGAACCAAGATCCCTCACGAGATTTAGGGATATGAACATTATCAATTGGGCATTCACTTATCTAATTTCCTACATGCTTCTGTGGGAATTTGGTGCTGAAGAACCTTCAATGAGTCTTGTTTACAGTGATACTCTTTGTAGTAGCCTACATTTGAGCTAATACACTAAATGGTGTGGGCTTCACAATGGCCTCTATATATATTACATGGGAGACTGCAGCTACAGGCACGGTCCACAGAAAATGGTTTGATAATACTGTCTTCCTTTTCTACAGATGTACATAATTTAGGGGACAGAGAATATTTTGATGACTAATCCAATAGGCCATCAGCTTCCAAATATAAATCTTGTCTTCTGAATGCCATAAAGTGTGTATTTGAAAATCATAAATTGAAGTTTATTCTTCTTCAGATGTCTCAGTTAGACCCATGTGTGCATTAAAAAGCTGTAGACTTGTCTGTCAGAAATATCAATCAATATATTTACCTTTTCCTAAGTCATCAGGTCAGGCACTTGTGAATATTGAGCCTACTGTTACATTAAATGTAACACTATTTGTCCAAAAAAACTCACCTTTGGAGTTGATAGAGCAATTGGTGCAAAGTAACTGATGGAACTATCTGACTAGAAATTGCTTTATCTTCTTTCAGCTCTTACACAGATGGTAGGCACAAAAAAATGACATCTCATTTCTTGCTACACTTGAATAACCAAGTTTATAATCAGTTATATACAAATATATCTGTGTGATTAGAGAAAGTCTTGATATAGGAAACACATTATGGAAAGACAACATAATCAATTTAACCCTCAGACAGTTGCACAAAGTAATCTTAACCCATAAATATTAGCAGGTTTCTGTATGTTTAATTGTTCTGTGAACTGTTTTGTATTTAACATTTTCTAGCCAGTGAACTTGGTCAATGAATTTTTCTAGCCAATGAGTCTATTCTTATATCAGAAAATGCTAGACTTATCTAATTCACCAACCTTATTTATGTAACTGTAGTTCAAAAAACTGATCCAATTATTCCCACTCATGGATCTCTCCCTCACCTTTTTCTCCCTGCAGTGCTCCACTTCATCCTTTTGTTTTTGAGGAAAGGGCAATAACATGTAAGAAGAAATAGTAGCTCATCCGTTATTGATGAAGAAGCAGCACGTAAAGCTAACCTGTGATCTCCCAGAAGACCACATTGCAGTCAGATGGCACTCTCTGATCTGTATTCTCATTTTGTACTTATTCTCAAGGAGTCAAGACTTCATCTCACACAGAAAAGTTCTTCACATTTATTAAGTTTTATTCAAGTTACTCTAGACTTGGGGCTGAGGCTGAGATCCCCAGAACAATTGATACTTCAGTGGAAAAAGGTTGGTGCAGAGGACACAACGCTGGAGCAGTGCTGTGCTCCCCTTGGCATGCTTTTTGCATCCCCAGTGTCTCTGAAGCTGTAGGTTTTGTGTCTCTGAACCCTAAGACTAAATATCTTCTCTCTGAGGTTCCCAGCACCATGAGTTGCCCGCAGGATACAGAATAGTTTGGAGGGTGCAATGTTTCTTCAGTGTCCCTGAAGCTATAGGCCTTGTGGCTCTCTGAACTATAACCCTAATGCCTCAGTGTCCCCATGAGACATGAGGTAAAGGTGAGGTCTGTGACGCAGGATGTAGGTGCTGAAGTGGCCTTGTGTGAGCTGAGGCTGGGTGGCTGGAAAGCAGCCAAAGCAGCCCTGGAGGCCAAGATGGACCAAGCACTGGGGGAAAATTGTCATCTTTTATTTGCTTTATCTAGGACCAAGCATTGGCTGGCAGAATGAAGCTTATCATGGTTTAGACCCAGCTGGGAGATGAGTACCAACTACATGGCTGTTAATTCTCTACTTCCTCACCCCCTCTGCAATGGGAAGAGGAAGAAAAAGTATTTCACCCTGTAAGGTGAGAATACAGTGTAAAAGAAGTAGACATCAGTGATAACAATAACAGTAATGAAAAAAATAGATAAAGCAAAGTGATATAAACTGATATAAACTCTACAGACCAGACTAGGTTATAAATCCGCAGCACCACCCCAGATTGAGCCTGGCCCAGCCCCCACCCTTATACAGCTGCCATGACTGCAGTATGTATTGAATATCCAATATGGCTGGTTCGTTTGTCTATCCTGGCTGTGGCCCCCCTCACAGATCCTGGCAAAAATTGCCCCTATCCCAGCCAAACCCAGGAGACAGCTGAATGCCTGGGGCACTGACCATGCACCCATCCCTCCTGTGTGTCCCTGTGGCATTCCCTCTGAACACTGTGCAGGCTCAGGGTCAGGTTGTGCCATCTCCAGGAACCTGCCTGGTGCTGGCAGAGGGATGCTGCTGCTCTGGCTGTGCCCCCATGCAGAAGGCTCAGTCGAATACCCTGTTCAGAGCCCTGACTGTTCTCCTCAAGTGGAAGTGCCATCACTGCAGATCTGCCTTCAGTGCCTTCAAATGTCCAATACTGGACATGCAAGCCTGGATCACCTGGTGCTGAGGATCCTGTAGCAAGGGTGAGACCACTGTGTCTCCTTTATTGTCCACTGCTGGGGCAAGGTGGTATCTGTATCTGCCAAAGGGCTGCAAGGCAATGGAGTCACTTCAGCATCTTGCTGTGCTGGCCTCTCCTTGATGTTCTCTAGACATGTGAGAAGGTATGTTCTCTCCAACCTCTTGTGCTGCAGAAGGGAGAGGGACTGTACTGGCCTCTCCAGCTAGAGAGACACTCAGTGTCCTGAGGGGCCGTGGTGTTGTTGCTGATATAAGCACAGTGGTGCTTTGGGCTAGGTCTTGGTGCTTCCCCTGCTGCTGGATGACGACCATAGCTCTGCACACAACTTCCATACTGATGAACTGCGCTGTGTCTGGAAGAATCTCATCAGAGGCTGTGGGGCTATGTGGATCCTGGGTCTCAAGAGTCCCTTCTTCAGGAGCTCTGGCCACAGCCAAAGCTGTCAGCTTGGCAAATGTGGGACCTTCTAGCACAAGAGACACACTTTGCATGCCACAGATCTTGTGAAATAAGTTCATTATGCACACCTGAAAGGAGAGAGGGAGATTTGTAAAGAGTAGCCTGGCTCCCACCAGCAAATCCCTGCCAGGGACTGGCCATCAATTACTGCTGGGACAGTGATGAGGGAAGTGATTGGGGTGCAGTGGATGGCCCCAGTCAGAGGGAGGCTCATCCCCCTGTCCTGTACCTCCCATCCCCTGCCATATCCCATGCCATCACATCCCATCCTTGGCATTCACTGGCCTGCATCTGACATTAAGTTGCTCTCTCAACCACATCATGAAGAAATGCTGATCAGGGACCTGCCGCTGGGGGTCCCTCTCCTCCAGGCCATCCTGCTTCCACTGGATGCCCTGAGCACCCTGATTTCCCTGAGGAAAAGTATTCAAGAGAAGAGAGGTTTCATGACTATGGCCCTTGACCCCATGGCCTTACAGCCTGGCTGGAAGGCCTCCTATGACCAGGCCTCCCTGCCAGCCTCCAGAGCAGTGCTCAGCCCTGAATGTAGCTGCCACCCTGCTCCCAGAGCCAGCTGGGTCCTGGCTGATCCACCTGAGGCCCACAATAACTCTTGGGAACACTGTCAGCACACCAGGGCAAAAATTGTTGTTCTTACAGGTCACTGGGATGTGCATCCTCCAGAAACCTACAACACCCAGGAAAGCCTGTGTTTCCTTACTACTGGTTGGCAGGGACACAGCTGTTATCTCGTTAATCGCCTCCATCAAGACCTGGTGATGCCCGTCTTGCAATTTTATTCCTAAACACTGGATCTCATGTGCAGGTCCATGGCAAAAAGTGGGGCTGTGTTTCCACCTCCCAGGGAAGTCAGTTCCAGGTGTACTGGATGGCTGTCCAAGTGAAAGCAAACTGTGGCCTGCATTCTGCTGCCAAAGGAATTAAAAAACATTCATTAGCAATATCAGCTGTGGCATACCACTTGGCAGCTTTCGACTCCAGTTCATATTGGAGCTCTAACATGTCTTGCATGGCAGCACTCAGCACCGGTGTAACTTCATTCAGGCCATGGTAGTCCACCACCGGTAGTCCATTCAGACCATCTCCATTAAACTTTCACACTGGTCATATGGGGCTGTTGAAGGGTGAGTTTTGCTGATCACACCTTGGAACTCCACTTGGTGAATCAGCTGCTGGATGGGGATGAGGGAATGGAAATAAATGGACACAGACTTGAACACAGAAAGTTCCATCTCAAAAGGAGGAGAAACTTCTTCACTTTGAGGGTGATGGAGCACTGGAACAGGCTGCCCGGAGAAATTGTGGACTCTCCATCTCTGGGAACATACAAAACATGCCTGGACTCATTCCTGTGCAACCCCTTCTAGGTGAAACTGGTTCATTAGACTACATGATCTCCAGAGGTCCCTTTCATCTCCTATCATTCTGCGATTCTATCATTCTGTGTATCTTGGTGCAATATTGCTGTTGGTGCACCATTGTGATTGGGACATTCTGCTCTTCAACTTTCAGTCCCACCACAAAAGACTCCTCTGAAAGCCCAGGCAGGGTGAATAACTCTTCAGTTCTCTTTGTCTCCAAGGCAGTTATGCCAAAGGCCCACTTTTGTGTGAGTTCCCTTTTGTGTCCTTAAAATAGCCTCTCCTGAAGCAGTCTATGCCAAGGATGAATGGGACCTCTGGGCCAGTCAAACTGAGGTGTTTGTGCCTCTCCTTCCCAGTTAAACTTACTTTAGCCTCCAGCATAGTCAGCTGTTGGGACCCTCTTGTAAGCCCAGAAATAGCCTGACAGCACTAAGGTGCGCTCTGTGCCAGTGTCTACTAAACCCTTGTACTCCTGTGGGTCTGACATGCCAGGCCATCGTCTCAACACATTTGGTTGTCCCTTTCCTCCACCTGACTGGAGATTGAGCCCCTCTAACTCTGATCAGAATCACGCACTTGTGAAAATTACTTAGAGGTCCCTTCAAGAGGACCAGAAGCAAGATCAGCCCTTCTACTCTGGGATTTTTTTCACTGGAAACCTGGGCAGTGATCTTGAAGGAATTGCCTTTTGCAATTGTTTTTCCTCACCACAACTGATGTACTCATTCAGCTAGGATTGAAATGGATTTTTCATCCCACTTCCTCATGTCGTCTCGATGATCATGTAGGTAGAACTGTGTGCATCCCATATTCTTTCTCTTGGGCAAGGAAGCATCTACCTTTAATAGCCAAAACATGGGCCCATACAGGTAGAGAGTAGGACATGTCCTCTTTGAGTTGATGGACCAGCCAGGACAGTTATTCCACAGCTGAAACACAGGCCCATCAGTAGGAAAAGGGAATTCCTTCATAGTACTGGAGTATATGAGCCATCATCCACCATTCATCCCTGGCCATCTTTCCACATCAGTATTGCCAATGAGTTGGTATATGATGATGGTGCAACTTCTGCCACATGGCTGTGTGCATTGGATGTGATCTGAAGTAACTGCTCATCAACCTGACTAATATAAATCATCCCCAGCACTGCTAATTCCCTCGGGTACTGAATACTTCACTCCATGGTGGTCCACTTGTCCAGGGAATATGTAACATCCTTCTTGAAGGGGTACCTTTCCTTCACATCTAGCAGGAGTTGCCTCCAAAGACTGAGGGATTGTGTCCATTTTCCAATCTCCTTGTCAATGCCCCCTTCCTTAGAGAGGGATTCCAATTCCCTGGCCTCTTTCTCCTCTAATTCCAAACTAATGGCCACACTATCCCAGCATGGGAGCAGACAGCTGATAATGTGCTTGCATGGGTGATGACTTAAGTCCTTTCTTCAATCTCAAAGATCACTCAGGGACAGGGATGTGATGATAATGTCTGGCTCTTCTTCCTGTTCTCACAATTACCCTGGTTCATCATTAACCCTTGCAAAGCAAACTGTGTTTTTTGTATATTTATTTTTCTGTATTAGGGCAACTGATTCCAACAGGGCTTGATTCTTTGCTTCAACTGCAGCTCCTGATGCTGGGGTTTTAATGGCCACAGTGTTTGTCACAAGGATTGGAATATCTGGAGTGCCCATTGGTTTTTTTTTGGATCCAAAGAATTTCTCTTCCCCTTAAGAAGGACACTGAATAGCATTGAAGAAGACTCAATAGGCATGGCCCAGGCCCCAGCACACTGCAGTGATTTGAGTGTTTCCAGAGCTGCCAGGCTGAGAATAGATTTTTTTCCAAATATTTTACTAGATTATCAGGGTTCTGTAGTTGGTCAGGGCGATATTCCAAAACATTAGAGGTGACCACTGTTCTAGGCACTTGCCCATACTCTTCCACACACACTGCCACTCATAACCATCCAACCTCAGGGTGATATTCCTGAAAAAAATATTTTGTGTGACCCTTCCACATTCAGGAGTCACAGCAACAAGAGCATGCTGGTCTTGTCCCAGGCTGTGGAGCTGTATCTGACAGGAACCTATCTCTGCTGCTGCGCCCTGCTCTCCGAGCAGAGCAGGAGCAGGAAGCTTTTCTTCTTGGCTTCAGCCAAGGGACACTCAGTGTTTTGAGGGGCTGTTGGTGTTCTTGCTGCCGTGCTTCCCTTGGTACACTTTTTGCAGCCCCGGTGTCCCTTGAGCTGTAGACTTTGTGGATCTCAGAACCCTAACCATAACTCTTAAGGCAGCTTGGAGCTGAGGGTGATGTCCTTCTAGAATAAATCTGAAAGCATTTGGTCTGAACTGGCCCTGACTACCTATGATGTGAGAGTGTCCATAATATGGGTTAATCAGAATTTATTGTGTGACATAAGAATGTATAGCTCTTTCACCTTTCTTCTTTGAACCTTCGGGTGTTGTTTGTGAGAGTCTTCTTTACCTTTCTTTTCAGAGTTGCTCATTGTTTTAGCTTTGTTTATGATAAGCTAAAGTTCCTTTCTCTACATATGTTAATTTATTAACATTGAAGAAGAAGCATGAAATTCTATTATTATGCTAATGATCATTTCCCTAGACTTATTAAAATTAAAACCAAATGTATGATTTGTGCCTGTTAAACAAACAAACAAACAAACGTCTAAACCTCAGTATCTGCATTAAAAAAATGTGAGTGTTTCAGTTGCAAACATTTGTAGCTACAGCACTACCAGAGCTGCTGGTTACCATACTCTGACATCCAGAGGACACCAGACTTCTGAAGTTTATCTACAATTGTATTATTTTTTGAGCAATCTGGTCTAGTGAAAGCTGTCCATGGTAAGAGGTTTGCACTAGATGATCTTCAAATTTCCCCTTCAACCCAAATCACTTCATGATTCTGTTATTCCTTGATTCTATGATTAATGTCCAGGTGAGAAGTAATTAAAAAAAGGCTTGCCACTGAAGACATAATGTCTCTAAGGAGTTCACTACTGGTGACATAAAAAATGCAGACCTGGAGTTGCAGAAAACTGTTTTTAAGGTGATAAGTGTAGGTTGAAGGCACTACATATAGTAAATGTGGATGCAATGTGTAGATGTAAAGTAACAAAAAAAGAGTCATAAATTTTTCTTAGCAAACATAGAAAATAAGTTCTAGTGGATGTTAAAGTAAGGAGGAAGAAAGCATAAGCATCAACATCATACTCCTCACACCATAGAACTTTCATTCTCCATAGCTCTCCCAAAATCCAGATAGAAAATATCAGTCTTAGGGACCTGAGGAGCAGCAGTACAGCAAGCAAAACGCTAAGGAAAATGGAGACCATGAAGTCTATGCATAAGAATATTTACCATCATTTTATACTATATATAACTTTTTTTTCCTGTAAAATACTGGTCTTTTATTTTCTTCTGTAGCCATTCAATCTGAAGTAATAATATACCTTTTATTAGACTGTTAATTTTTCCATTATGCTATTAACATATTCTTGGCTTCACATATAAGATGGGTCTCCTTTTTACTCACAGCAGAATTTTAAAGTATAACATTCTCTAATATTAGGTAGGAACTTAATAGAACCCTGAAGTTTCCTGTTCTCCAGGGTGAATTGGGGGGTTTTGTGGGGTTTTTGGTTAGTTGTTGTTTTGGTTTGGTTTGGTTTGGTTTGGTTTTTGGTTGTTCTTGTTATGGTTTTGGGTTGTGTTGTTGTAGGGTTTTTTATTAGTTTGGGGTTTTTGTTTGTTTTGTTTTATTTGCACAGCAGATTGCATGTAACTGCAAAGAGTGGCTCAAATTCCAAAGAGTTGCACTATGGACTATACAATGCAAGTAGTAGCTGGTGTATAAGTTGGTCAGAAATTTATTGTTTCATTATAATAATTCATGAAAACAAAGAACACAGTCATATAAATAGTATCCAGTAATGAACAAAAGATCCTTTCAGAGACTTTCCTAAACTAAGTTATTCAACTATTAACCTGAATACCAAGGCACAGGATTCTCTACATACATATGTTATCAGTGTATCTTTCAGGTAGTTTAGATGTCACAGTTGTCACTGCTACAGTTTACTGGCACCCAGCATCCTCTGGGGAGCAATTTGTATGCTTGTGGCAATAATATATGCTAGAGTTGGAAACATGAAGTGTGTGACAGGCTATTTGCTGTATTGGATGTTATCCCATTTGGTTACCTTTTCTAATAATATTTTAGATATAGTACTTGTTTTAGAGAAGAATGGACTTTGAACACACTGTTTTGGGGACAAACTTGTCTGTATTTCCTAATCAGAGAATACAACCAAGTGCCACAGAACTGCTATACCTCTTGATCTCTGACAAAAGAAGCACTACATAGCAATCTTTACCTACTCTGACTGCATTGAACTTAATCGTTTGCTTTGCAAAAATACAATTCAGTCCTCTTCAGGGAACCTTTAACTGTTCACAGTGAATTGATTTTAAAAGTACAAATTCTGGATACATTTATATATAATGAACTCCAAAATAAATCCACTAAAAACAATGAAGTTTCTTAAAATTTGAACCAGAAATAAAACTCTTAAGCAAAGAAATACTATGTAGCAGTGATTTTTAGTGATTTTTTTTTTCAAAGACCTTTCATTACATTAATTAGCAATAAGATTATAATGTCTATTTTCATGGTTGGTTAGTGACAGTGTTTCTAGGCTAAGACATTCCATAAAACTCACAGGAATTTTAAGCAGTCCAAAATTAGTTAAAGGTTTTTCTCTTAGTGCTTATCTATGCATTGGTTGTTGAAGGTCAATAAAACTCCCTCACTGACTCTACTTTTTCAGTGTTATGGCCTGTTTTAATTTGAACAATTAGAAAATGTATATTTAAAAACATTAGAAACTATCTTAAAGTATAAATAACTATGAAAACTCTTTGAATATTAAGATGAACTAAAGGATGTATATACCATTCATAGGAAAGCAAATGCCTAAAAAACTATTTATTTACACAGCTTCATATTTACCAACTTCATAATTTTATTTTAATAAAAATAATACTTCAAAAAAAAAAAAAGACACTTGGGGAATATTGCAGGAAGTATCTAAAAGATATTTTGAATTTGAAACTATGACTATTCATACCAACATTAACTCTAAAGTTCAGTTCAGTTCATCAGCCCAAATAAAGATATATCCATGTGGGTCCAATCAACATGGCTAAGTTTTTTTTATTTTCACATATCAGCTACCTGAAGCAATGAACTAAACTGAGTGGCTCTATGCTGTCCTTAGGCTGCAAAATTTTGAGAACAGAAAGCATGACTCTAATTGTTTCAACAAGAAAAAACTTTACTGACACTTGTAACCTTCTATGGAGCTGAATAGATGCAGAAATTAATGAGTTCTGAGAATAACACAGTCAAGATTTACCCTATTAAAAAAAAATTAGTGAAGCCATCGAGATCTGTTCTGGGAGACTCAAAAATACTGAAATTATTGTTAACTCATTTCAGGTTTGTCTATAAGAAAACCACACATCAAGACAGAAATGAAAATGAAAGGGGCAGACAATCATTGATGCAAACATCTACCAGAGATGTTTTCTCACTGCAACTTTCGAGTCTCCCTGGACATTCATTGTTCAAGGGAAGCAGCCCATTATCATAGCTCGAGTGCCAGCCAAAAATACTTCTGATGCTCCTTTGAAACGGATTTTAAGACATATATGCATCATAGCTTGTCTGTTACATCAGTCTAGTAAACAAGTTTGTAAGAAAAGTAAGGTGTCTCACAATGGATGCACATGGTTGGCAGCTGTTGATGACTAGAAACTAGCAGGAAGTGTAATTAAATGAAGAACTAAGATTCTACATACTGAAGAAGTCTTGGCAATTTAAAATATGTCTTTAGAAATTCATCATGTACTGACTCACTGTGTGTAGCAAGTTAATAGTAAAGGGAATACTGTCAAAGTAAGCTTTAAAAATCAATTTGTATCTTCTTTACAGCAAAGTACTTCTTTATGGTTCTAAGCACAAAGCATAGAAAATCACAGAAAAAGGCTAAGTAGGTCCATTCCTAAGTTGTTCAAAACTGTTAGGAACAAGAGCTGTGAAGAGTTTAAAGTGGTCACAGAATTTCATAGGAAAGTTGTTCCACTTTCACACTCATCAAATTTATAATGTTACTGTCATTCACACCAAAGTAAATATCAAGTGATATCAAATATACTAAAGCTAATTATGTGAGTTGTTAGCTATTTATCTTATTGCTTGTTTCATCTCAAAATTTAAGCCTAGCAGATTTAGTCAAATTATTATTCAGTGAAGTGAAAATGAGATCACTGTATAGTTAAATTCAAAGTTTGAGGTAACCATTTGCAACACAACTGTTTTTATTTAATTTTAATGCATTTTGTATATTTCATTACTGATAATTTTTCAGTTAATTGATTGTGATTGCCACACAAATCTCTCTTAACAGAAATAACTAGTATATTCTACCATAATAAGAGTTTTGGTCACCTTTAAAAAGTTTACCATTGGTGCATTGTGCCCATCGTA
This sequence comes from Ceyx melanurus, assembly GCA_024611195.1. Classification (NCBI taxonomy): domain Eukaryota; kingdom Metazoa; phylum Chordata; class Aves; order Coraciiformes; family Alcedinidae; genus Ceyx; species Ceyx melanurus. The sequence goes on from JANHGL010001314.1 coordinate 87,291, forward strand.
ATCTACTTCTGTGTAGCAAAATAGATACAGATTACATCTAGTAATCTACCCAAAGAGGTAGAAAAATACTGCAATCCTGACTGCAAGATGTTCACCTGACCAAATGCTGGGACTGGTAATTTGTATCTCAGCTCAGCCTCCCTGGACTTTTTTTTATAACCACTGGAGAGAAATCATCACTTCTAGAGCAGATGCATCCTAAAGCAGACATGAAAAAAAATTGCTTCTAGTAGTTACTATTTTTTTACACAGACTGTAAAGGGACCACAGGTGACAAGTTCAGAAGTAGATACTTATGTTAATAGGTATGAATCCCAATATCCTTGTAAAAAGAACAAAGTCCATTGTGAAATACAGACCAGTTTATTATCAGAATATGTGTGCCTGTGTAGATGAAGAATAATAACTAATTAGTTGATTAATTAAAAATTACAAACATCAGACATGAAATTTTGGAAGAGGAGGATTAGTATACTCGTTTGAATCCTGCAAGAAAGCTAATCACCTGTATGGATGTAACCTAGTTAAACACCTGTATTAACAAACAGTTAGAGGCATACTTGTCAAAATTATTTCTGCACATAAAATTGATAATTCTAGCTGTAGATGTTCTAAATTCTATTTAAATTCCTTTCTTTAGTTTTCATTAGTGTGAATTAACCAATGTGAAATACTGTATTTAGGCACTAAGGAAGAATTTTATTTACTTTATAAAAATACCTTAATGTGGAGCTAGAATTATGTATAGTTTGGGAACAACATTTAAACTACGGGAAATTTTAATGGGAAGAGGAATATTAGGAAAGTTAATTCTGAAAGAATTTACTGAAGTCAACATATTGATTAAAACAAACCCCAACTCTTACAGAAGATAAAGAAGTAATTAAATTATCTTAGTTTCTGGAGTTGTTAGATTTGGTATTATTGTGCTTCTTTATATGAATAAATGGAAGTTACATGGAAGAAGAATGGCTAAAATTTTAGAAATCACTTCCCACAGAATTTAACTGCTGATAATTAGCTGCTAATGGTAAGTTATCTAATGAAGTTGCCTGAACCCGGAAAGAGTAGCTAGTTAAAAACTGGTTTATGAGATTTGCTTTAGAACAGGTAACTCTTAAAACAATGGTATTTAGGGAAACACACAAGTGAATTATACCTGTGCTATTGCAAAAGAACATATAGCTAGACAGCATCATAATGGTCAATATTTACACAGGTACAGGTCTTCAAAGGCAGACCCTAGAAAAGATCTAACAACGTTCATTGATTGATGCTTTGATTCCCAGTCCCCGAAGTGCTGCTTCTGGAAAATGATATACAAATACTGTGGTGTCTGTTAGCTCAAAGTACCTGCAGGTAGGCCAGGTATGGTGTTTCGGGAATATATACAAGCACCAGCTGCTCCTTGGTGTCTACTCTACTCATCTGGTTTGGGGCATACACTACACAGCGCTAAAACCAGGTTATTGTTTGATCAATTCTGCCATCTAATGGCTGGATTCAGACAACTCTTTCCATGACAAATGCTGGTTTTAACTGAATCAGATTTGCTGCTTGCTGTCAGATATTTCTGAAGTAGAGATCGTTGTGCTCCCGTAAGAGATATAACCATCCTGCAAAAGTATAATTTTTCCTGTGGCTTCTTTACTCCGGGAAGTGAATCAGGCAGGTTCCCTGCTGTGCTGGGTGACTTCATCTTAGAGGAGACACTGTTATGAGTTAAGACCACCTGGTAAGTAAAAATCCTAAAAACTTCAAAGACCTTCCAATGCCAAAACCCCGAGAGAAGACTCCCTCTGGACCTAGCATGTCTTTGAAGGCAGACCCCCCTCCTGTTAATCCTGGCCCCTTCCTTATTGGAAAGCTGAAGCAATACCTCCCACTGTGCCTCAAGATGATTTTAAAAAATACACAAGAAAAAAAAAAAAGTGATTATTTGTACTCACACAGAAACTACATCAAATGCACTCTATTATCAAAGATTTTTATTTTATTTTTTAGTATGCATATTTTTATGCATACATTTTCTCACACCAAAATATATTTTCATTTTAATTGCATGAATCATCTTTTTGTTAATGGACTTGCTTGTATTCAGAACATGATGTGCCTATGGATGAGCAGTAATAAACTATGGTCATAATGCTGCAAATACCATCCTTCCTTTCCCACACTCTTTCTTTTCACAATTGCATGCTTATGGAGAAGGATATATTGGGAACCATATAAATCAGTTCATGTATAAGGATCCCTAAGAATGAGACAAGTAAACACTTTTTTTTTGGTTTTGGTTTGTTTTGGTTTGTTTGTCTGTTTTGTTTTTTTAATTACAAAGTAAAATTTAATCCTCAATGATTTTTTTTTTCTGCTTGGAGGGTACACCTCTTAAAAAGAGAGCTTTCCATGTCTGGATAGTTGGTTATAGTTGGTTTCATAGAATCATTAAGATTAAAAAAAAAAAAAAATCAATGTAAGATATTTACTACTAAAATAAGCTCTAATGCTTATTAGGGCATTTTTTGCCATGTTATGTATTTTCATTATGTCTTCCAGCAGGCATTCTTCCTCCCATGAAAGCTAAGGATTGTATAAACACTGTGAGGGGGCAAACTAGTGGGTAATGTAGTAAATTTTTTTCACATTTGATTATGTTTAATGACTGCTACAGTAATATACCAGTGATTGGAGAAGTAGCAGAATTTGGCCAAGGTACTGGAATTTCATGCTAGTCCAGTATTGGTTCTCAAATCAGGGGCTGCTTAAAAGACGTGGAAATCTCCAAGAGCCATACAAAACATGCAAAAAGAGAGAATTGTCAAATAATTTGCCCAAGGAACAAATTCAATAGCTGAGTTCACCGGACTTAATGTCCACAACTGGAGGTGCAGTCAAATGAACATGATAAGAAGAAACTGAGCAGCTATTTTTAAAATGTTGGTGACATGCAAACTGGTGGACATAGAAATCCAGAGAGGACTGATAAGACACCTCAGTCTTTCTTGTGTACCTTCTGAGACATGTTTGCTACTGGCGAATCAGGGTCTTTCACTACAAAATTACCTTCCTCTGTCTTGTATTCCTCTGTGTAAAGTAGAATCCTAACAGGTAGAGTTTCTTGACTTAGAAGGAAAAACCTACCTGCCTAGAGGTGTGCTAATGAAACACTGAGAAAAAGGGCAGGTCTGTAGTGAAAAAACAAACAACAAAATATCCTGATTTACTGCTCATATCAGGTCATTTAACAGATCTAATATTAGTTTGTTGTCAGAGTTAATCTTTCAGGTTTTTAATGAATTCTACAATGCAGCATATGCAACATGTTCAGTTGCTATATATAGCCAACAAATTTCTTATGTTCATACTAAGCTGGTGCTGAGCTTTATTATCATACATGATCAGACCAAATTTTTAAAAGTTAATCAAATTGAACTTGTTCAGCTATTGAACATCCTTGATGTCATAAAATCTGTCATACTTCTTTATCCCAGTTTCATTAGAAGAAAAAAAACCAACAAAACACCACCACGAAAAAATAAAAATAAAAAAAAATCCGTGTTTCACCAAAAAAATGACAAAACTTTCTCAGCTGCTCCTCAGCATCAGAGGCACATGATGGATGTTCTCCAGAGACCAGTCATGTCCCTTCAGATGACATTGTGACCCGAAGTTCAGAGATCTACAACCTATAATTATGCTCACTAGATGTTCACCCATTGCTCAGTGGAATAAAACACCTTCTTTGCTCCTGGGCCTTGTAAGAATAAGTTGAGGAGACTGGAAATCAATGGACATTCCTAACCACAGATAAATGAAGGAGTCAGTGCATTGCTTCATCAGAGCTTATGAAATAATTGAAACAATACTCAAGAAATGACCAAGAAGAAATATACGAGATTTGATTCGACCAACAACTTTGAGAAATAGGCAAAACTGTGGTAAAAAGGTTTTTTTCACCCTGTATATTTTTTTCCAAGCATATAACTGTGGTTATATGTTTGGAAAAACATGTATGTGGTTTTTCTCCTATGAGGATAGGCTGAGGGAGCTGGGATTGTTTAGTCTGGTGAAGAGGAGGCTCAGGAGGGACCTTATTGCTCTCTACAACTACCTGAAGGGAAGTTGTAGGGAGGTGTGGGTTGACCTCTTCGCCCTAGTTAAAGATGATAAGACGAGGGGTAATGGCTTCAAGTTGCGCCAAGGGAAATTTAGGTTAGATATCAGGAGGAATTTCTTTCCAGAGAGGGTGCTTAGACATTGGAATGGGCTGCCCAGGGAGGTGGTTGAGTCCCCATCCCTGAAGGTGTTTAAGAGTCGCATAGATGTGGTACTGGGGGACATGGTTTAGGGACGCTGGCAGTGTAGGGTTAATGGCTGGACTTGACGATCTTGAAGGTCTCTTCCAGCCAAATCGTTCTGTGATTCTGTGGTGATTGCTCTGGTTTACAATTAATACAGAAACAGCAGAGCAGAAGGCCTTGCAGAATTATCCCGCTCAAGCTGCAGGTCCACACTAGAGACTAACAAATCCAAGGTTTCCAGTTTCAGTGATTGGCTCCCACCTTGTTCTACACTTCCCTACCCCTTAAATTAAGCTAACAGAGATGATTTGTGGTATATTTAGCAGCATATCTGGTTTTAAAAAGATACCTCTCAATGAAGGATTTTTTTTACTGTTAAATAAGTGAAATCATAATCTGCATGCACTCCAGCAATTTATGATGTGGTATTATACCCTCTTTCATTAGTGAACCTTTTAGTCTAGTAGGCTAATAGTGATTTGCATCAACCTTTCCACTATCATCAATCCACTGCCTAATTTTCCAGTCCTACCCACAGCTGACATTTTACTTTCTTATCCAGGGTGGTAATTATTTTATGTTATATAAAGGATATTAATGGAAGGTATAAATTCGTTGTAGTCCCAGGGAATAATTGAAAACAGAAGAATATGTTATGTAGATATATAATAATCCATGAAAATGGAATTTTCCAAAATGGTCTCTAGGCATAACTAAGGTTTAGTTTTCTTTTTTTTTTTTTATTTTTAATTCAGGGTTTGTTTTTGTGTTGTTTTTTATTTGTTTAATCATTTGTTTGATTTTTAAAATAAAAATGTAGTATTTTAAAAAAATTTAGAAACTCATATTATATCAATTCTGGTTTTGATTATATCAGAAATGTTATCAGCTGAAATACTAAATATATAATATGAAAATATTACTATGCATGATAGAATTTTTTTAAAGACTAAATTATATAGGGTTTTTTTCAGTTATCTTCTGAAGGACTTACCCTTTGATCAGTCTTGTTTGTTATCATTATCCATTGTTTGGGAAGCATTGATAATGTCAGGATTCCACATGTACGATAAGTATCTTATTGTACTGAGAACACACACATGGAAATGTCCCCTAAGAATTCATTGTTTATATATTTTCCAGGTAGAATGAATAAGAAAGGATGCAGAAATCCAGAAGAGTAAAGATGAAGATTGTACAGCACTTCAGGGATGCAGTCAGAATGAAGAGTAAACAAATATATAGCACAGGAGACTCAAGTTTTCCTCCGTGTATCACCCTTAGTTTTAGTGCAAACTGATTCTCTTACCCAGGAGCCTTTTTTTACACTCCAGAGAAAAGGGCTGATATTTTTCTTCTCGCGTGCTTCAGTATGGTAGATAAACTTTCATTTTTTTACACTGGTCTCATAGATTTTATAAGCACTGTAGATGTAGAACCTGATGTTTGACCAGTCTAGGGCCCCTTACAATGTCCTACCTTGCTAGTACCTACTAGCATTCTTTTTTAGCATGAAATGCCCCTGCATTTCAGTTTCTTCCCTTCACTTTAGTATCCTCTTTGATGTTTTCTTAGTCTTTGCTGACCTCTCAAATACTCCCTGAGGGTTGATAACATCCTGTGATTCATCTAAGGACCTTATCATTATTTTTTGGTGGCTCTCCGGCCTTTTTTAATGTTCCCAAACTACTACCAGATCAAGAGTTTACACATTAAATAAAGCTCCTTTCTTCACATAGTTTTCTCTCTGCTTGTCTTTTACCTTCACTCTATCCTTATATGCACTCATATGAGATGGTTATAAAGAGGTGGAGTGCCTGAGGGTATTCTTGGTAAGTTGGATGATTTTCAAGAGTCAAGGTTTTGGCAGGCAGATGGACAGGCAGGACAGCCAGCTGGAAAATCTAATTTATTGAAAACCAAGGAAACAATTTTTAAAAATGCATACGTATTCTGCAGAAGTTAGATGAAGAGAAGGGAAGGGGGAGGGAAAATAAAACAAAGATGGAAACCTATTCAATGTTGTCACGTCAAACCAAAGCATTTCATACCAAATAAAACAAACAAAAAATACAACAAAAATCCAAAACCAACAAACAAACACACACAAAAAAACCCCAAACCCAACCTAAAATATTACAAGTACAATAGTTCAACAACAACACTTTTAAGCTGCTTTCTACAGGACAGTACTCACAGGTCCTTGGCAAAGACTTTGTGTCTTCTTCCATGATTCCATAAGTAGCTTCCAAAGATCAACAATCTTAGGGCTACCCTGGGTAATTGGCTTTAATCTAGGATTTTACATCATGTGTAAAATAGAAACAGAGATCATAATAAACAAACAAACAAAGTACTAAACTGAATAGAAGAACTTCCACATATGAAGAAGCTGAAAAGAGTTACACACAAAACATGACTGACAACCAAGGAAAGAAAGACAAAACACATGAAGTTTAATTTGCTCTTAATAAAACATGATCACAAGGAATCCCACTTCCACAAGGAAAAGTAAGCATTTTATGCTTAAGTCCATACCTATGACATGACAGATCTCCAACAGTACGTGCTGTGTAGAGATAAAGCAGTATTTCACTTGAACATGCTTATCTTTGTCTTGATATAGATGTACATTTAAGGTAGGGGTTTTTGAAAAAATGCAATTGTGGTTTACCTAACATTGCCATCTAGTGGCATAAATATACCTCTGAAACAGTCCTTTTCGAAAAGAAGGTACCATTCCATGATTTATACACTAATGTATAAAAGTCACTGAAACATGGCATTAACAGCAGCCCATGAGAAAACGGAGCTCAGCTTGCAGGACAATGCATGACCCAAATATTCAAGAGCAAGAACACAAGCCAGCAGAACACTGATGTCCTGAAAAAAGTCACAGACAGGACATGCCAGTGCTATGAAAGCAATATTCAAGACAAAACCTAACATCTTATAGCTGATTAAAATAAGGAAAATAATAAACAGCCTACCAATTACAATACACCAAGTATGCTGCAGAATGCACAATACCTTTCATGGTGAGGAAGCTTCATCACCAACGTCTGTCCCTTAGAACAATATCTTGATAAATGGCTTAAGCAGGGAAAGATTAAAATGTACCTCAGATCTAGCTTACATGTTTTACAGTTAGTGTGACTATTGTCCTCCATTCCTTTTTCAGTCATCAGTGAAAAATAAATACTGCCACAGGTGATTTATCCTTCTATTGCTGCCAGGCTGGCTCCATGAGCCTTGATTTGGTTACCTAAGAATAGACTTCTGGAGACTTTTAAGATCTCCAGTTTATTCTGAGAAATGTGGCACAGGCTACAGTAAAGCCGCACTCTTCTGTATACAGAAGACATATATAAGGAATAAAGATTCAGGAGTGATACAAGAAGACATCTCAAATGGCTCTAGATATTTGTGTTTGGGCCAGAATTATCTAAAGTCTGGACCTGAATCCCCGCATACCCAACTTTCAAGCACTTCATTGTGTCCCATCCTAAGCACTTACCAGCGAGAGTTAGACAAACACCTTATGAAGAATGGGTTGTATTAAGCATGTAAATGAATAAAAAATGCATTCGTGTTGGGAGGGATATGAAAGACAAATGTAAATGATGAATTATACAGAAGTAACACTGAATATATGCATTGAAAGATGCAACCTTTAGCCATCAGAAAAAGTCAGTGATAATACATAGAGGGAATATAGATCAAAAAAAGAAACATAGTTACTGGACACACTGGAAAAGTCTAGTGTTGCTTAAATAAGGGGGACGGGAAGAAGCTGTAACATTTAGACACTTTCAAAATCTGTTGCTCAGCATTAGCTTATGAGGTCATACATATTACATAATTTAAAATATCAGCTAGTAAGGTTTATTGCAAACTGATTATTAGACTGCAGTTTCTTTTTCTATTTCCAGTCTATTTTCAGTCAAAACCTGTCAGTCTTATTTTCAAACCATAATATGTTCCTGACAGATTTTTATCAGCCCTGGAAGGAAATCTGTGAGTAGAAAATTTGCTTGGAATCTGACAGGAGGACTATAAAATCCTTCACATATCCACTCCAAAAGATCACAAGAGGAGATAAATGTTTTTAATAGGTCACACCAAAGGTCTCTCTAGACCAGTATCCTGTCCCTAACAATGGGGAAAAGAGTGGATATATGGCAAAGAACGAAGAAGAAAGCAGCCATATACGTCTCAGAGTACTCAGTCACCTTCCACAGTTCTTCAGCTTTGGACTTTCTTGAATTGTAAATGTTTGACAGCCCTGTCTGAATTTTTCTTCCACAAAGAAGAGGATGGAGAGATGTCAGCCTGATGTTACATCAGAACTTGTGATATAGAGCTCCAAGCATAAACCTAAATCCACCTACTTGTAAAATTACAACCTAGTAGAAGGATGAGTGCTCTGCAACCATAGAACTTGACATAACTGGTCAAGCACAACTTCTGGCACTTGTATACCTCTATATGACTACCTAGTTTGTAAAGGTATGGTGGATTTACACAAAGTAATTGCCTTGATTTTCTTGCCCTTAAAGTTCTTTGGGAATTATTTTATTTTACTTTTTAAAAAAATGAAAAAAAAAATATGGTTAACTTTTAGCAACTTTCTGTATCTTGTGAAAGATTTTATATTAAACAGTTTCTCTTGAATTAGAACTACATGCAAGTCTGGTTTGAGTGAGAACAGAACAAATTATGTTCAGTGATTTTACTTTTCAGCTCAGTTCTTCTAACTCACTGCACTGTCTGAAGTTAACAATCTGTTTTCCCAGGCAGTGTCTGCTTCTAGCATTGATAACACCCCATGGTTAGAGTCAGAACCAAGGATTGGTGTGCAGACCAAGACGATTGCTGGATCTTGTGTACCATGTTGCGGAGTGCAGAAAGTAAAAGCTGCACCTGCAGGGAGGGGCAGACAGGACAGGTGACCCCAAATGGACCAACAAGGTATCCCATATACATCATATTCGGTATAAAGCTGAGGGATCAGGAGGGTCTAGGGTCCCCCTCTCTTTGCACTCTTGGACCACTTTTCCAGCTTTGCTCAACTTGGCTTGGATCCTCTTTTTTAGTTTCTTTTGAGAAACATCCAAGGAGGACATTGTCCATTCTGCCTTCAATCCTGATCTGTGTGTTCCTGAATCCAGTACCAGAATCCATCTCCTGAACAAAGTTCCCATTTGCTGCTGGGTCCAGTCTGGGACTCTCCTAGTGCCTGATCCACAGCATCAGTGGTGATGGTGACATAATTACCATCAGGGGGGTTGAGTTCAAACTTTTGTATATATTTGTAAATATTCCATTTTTGGTATTATGATTATAATTTTCTTTAGAGCTGTTCTAGTTTCCTTTTCTAACTGTTAAGTCTCTTTCCCTTATTCCCTTTCTCTCCCTCCTTGGGAAGGAAGGTGGGGTTAAAAGAGAGCATCTGTTATAGGTCTAAGGGGCCACCTAAACTGTGACAAAGCCACAGGTGGTATAACTTGAATCATGTCTCACTTCTGTCTCTATACTCAAGAAGAAATATTTTTTTCATGAGAAAGCAAACTTTCAAATATATTCAGAATAAACCTTAAGGACAATTCAGCATTAATTGTTACACAAGATGGTGAAAGCACAACCTAGGGTGAGGAATAGAGGGAGGTGTTAGGATTTAGAATTTGGATATCTGATTTAAGGCTATGAGAAAAGGCACTGGACTAAGAATAAGAGATAGGATCAAGGGTTTTGGACTTAGCATCTTCTTGGACTTAGGGTGAGGACCTAGAAAAGGTGACCTGCCAAGCTCTGTTCCAGACACATCAGGAACTCTTCAGTTCTTACTTTCACAAAATCCCATTACTCTGTTGACTGAGGTCCCTCCTGCACAGACTTGATCTTGTGGACTGAAACAGAGGGACTCTCACAATAAACAACCAAGCGCAAAGGTAGAGCAAAGATGTCCTGAGGGAAGATGAGGTATTTTTCTTGTTTAGTTTGTTTGGCCTTTAATATTGTTTTTTTAATACCAGGATCAGTAATTACAAGTTTTGTTAATTGGCGGTAAATGACCCTGACTGAAATTCCCTGACAAAAACCTAGTCTTATTGCCCATCACAATCATTTCCCCAGGTTTTCACCCCACATCCTCACAATCCCTGCCCCTCTTCTGCCTCCTGGGGACTTAACACATGGGAGCTAAGGTCAGGAAGGGATTCTAGTACTTGAGGCTTTTAGAATGAGGGGTGAGGGCCTTGAGTTAGGGTGGCTAAGGCTTCAGGCATCTCATTAGGATTTCTGCTTCCTACTGGGTCTGGGTACTGAGCTAACCTTTGAGGCTTACAGTTTAGCCTTTGGGATTAGGGAAAGACTTCAGATGAAGGTTCTGGGTGTGCTTAGTGTTGCTGGCAAAGCAACAGGTTAAGGATTTTGTATTGCAGTATGTGTTAGAAAAATTACCTTTCTCAGTCAGACTTATTTTGGCTATCTTATAGAGGATAGTTGTTTGATTTTCTATTTGTCATACACTTCTGGTGAAAGTTTCTATCAAACTGTGTTTTGATCTTCCTTTCATTTAGTATATTTATAATACATTCGTTTCCTTGCTTCTTTTGACGCTCTATCTATACTTTTCCTTGAAGTAGGTGAGTTATTGAAAAGATCTACCGTATCATAACTGAAAACAGTAATCAAGACATACTGCCTGTGAAGCTAATTAAAAACTTATAGAAGCAAGAAGAACTGGGGATCGTGAACACAAACTGCACTTCTTGCTTTTTACCAGCGAAGGGAGCTGTTAAGCTCTGGAAACTGCTGTATCCCAGTGGCGAAAAGGGAACTTAAACTTGAGTATTACCACTACAAGGAATATGTCCAATAAAATTCTTTATCGCCTGAGCTTCTTCTGTTGTTTATACATAAAATAATATGCTTTTTTGTATTTATCTTTTTTTTTTTCCATAGCAGTTTGTTCCACAATTCCTTGTGTGCACCATTAATAAAGTCACAACTTCCTTGTGAAAATTTTCTAATTTTCAATTACATAGTAGCAATAACTGCATAAAAGGAAGCTTAAGGATGTCTTGGTGTTATTGCATTCTGACCAGGTGTCTGTCATTGTCCTTTTGCGACATATTTGTTTTGTGACTGATTGAGAAACAAATCTTTTTCTCTGCAGTAATGACATATGAAGAGAGCTGCCTTTTATCTCCCTGAAGTAGTGATGAACTCATTCTGCTTTCAAAAGGTAACTACAAAGACCGCACCATGACACATTACTTGCATGAAAGTTTAGAGATGATAGATCATGTAATGTTCTTTCTGGTCTTTCATCAACTCACTCTACACTTAAACATAGTAACAAACCCAAAGAAACCCCCCAAGAAATCCAAAAGACAGAAAAATAGAAATGTGTGGTCATAAAAAGTGAAGGTGTTACTTTCCTCTGTTCAATCATCACTTAAACTTGAACCATCTCATCTGTCTTGCCATTGCCAAGATTAAGGAAAAATAAACTTTGCTGTGTTAATGCAAACTGCTGCCAGGTATTAATAGCATTCCAATTGATCTAGTATTTACTCAGCATATGCTCTTAAGTGTAACTGAGCATTTTAGAAATACACCAAAAATCTTTGTTCATTCTATGTAATAGTGTATGTAGATGATAAAGAGACCACTTTTATATGACAGAAACAAAAATGTGAAAAGCAATTTAGAATGATAAAATACTATAGTTCATTATATCAAAAGGCAATGGAGCTGCAAAAGAAGAGCTATGCAGTCTGAAACATAGGTAATTTTCTTGTAGTTTAAGTACCTGTGGTGCAAGCTGGGTATGAGGGGCTGGAAGGCAAAACAGTGATTACTGCCTCAGAGTTGTTTAAAAAAAAATGTCCAAAATCAGGATAAGATTTTTCTTTATTATTAGGATATGCTGTTAAAAGAATTATTAGATACCATGAAAATGTTTGGAGTCATCATGACTGAAAGAGTGTATGCTGCTATTTGACTGATACTAGTTAGTCTAAACCAGAATTTATCAGTCTTCTCCTCCATTTCATTACCAGACTGTTGTCTAATCTTTCAGTTGCAGTAACTTGGGCTTCTGAATTTTACATTATTTGAATAGTTTTATATGGTTTACAGTTGGACTCCATGATCCTAATGGTCTGTTCCAATATAAATGTTTCTATGATGAATGTTGCTTTTAAGTGTGCCTTTCTCACCCTTTTTTCATTGTTTCCTCTTTTCTTGCATGTCTATACTCCTCTGCAACCTGCCTACACATTTCAATATGCCCGTGACAATATAAATCTGGAAATAGCATGCATGAATTCCGATGGCCCATGACTAACCCATTTGTGTCTTGTTTCAGTCACGACTGCAGAGAAAATAAAAGGCATGGTCTTCTTTCTGCATGGCAATACCTCTGTTAGTCCATGGCTACTTGTTGAAAAAATAAGACCTTACTCAAGCCATGAGTGCTTCAAGAACATTTTAGGTTTCTTTTCCATTCCCAAGGTGCTAGATACATGCACCTCTTCTATTTCTCACTATATTTCATCAAGATAAAAGTCACAGTGTGACTCTGGGACACCACAGTCTGAGAAAAACAGGAACCTGGACCTCATGAAACCAGAACAAAGTGGTTGGCAGTACAATTTCCCAAAAGCAAACATCCTTTCAATCACAAAATGATCTAGGGGTTAGTGGCCTTTGTTGATATGGAAATCTTTAAGAGGAAGAAACAGCCCTTTAGAAGAGATAGAAGTCTTTGAGAAAGGTGCCCCACCTAAGTAAGCAGATAGGGGTTTTATCAGCTTTCCAGAAAATCTCTGCATTTATAAATTAGCCAAGATTTATTTTCACAAATGTGATGTTTGAGCTCCAATACAGAAGTAATAATAAAGCATAAAGCAGTCCACAAAGCACATTCGGTTATCAATTCTGAGCTACATTTAACTCAACTGAAACAATGGAAGACAAAACTGTCTTCAACAGAAACAGGATTTTATGCATAGAGCTGAAGGGAAATTTTTAGTTTCTGTCTTTCCTTCCTCTACATGAGAGAAAAAATATAGCAAAGATAATATACCAAATATATCAATCAAGGTTTAGGGTCAAGGTAGCACTTTAGACCTATAACAGTCATTCTCTGTTAACCCATCTCCCTCCCCAAGAGGGAAGAGAAGAGGGAATAAGGGAAAGAGATTTAGCGATTAGAAAAGGAAACCAGAACAGCTTTAGTGAAAATGAAAATAATAATAAAAAAAATATATTTACAAATATATACAAAAGCAGTTTTGAACCCATCCTCCCTCTGATTGCAAATGCTTCACTAGCACCACTGATGCTGTGGAGCAGTCACTGGGAAAGTCCCAGACTGGGCTCAGCAGCAGATAGGACCTGTGTTCAGGAGCCGGATTCTCGTACCAGATTCAGGAACACACAGATCAGGATCGAAGGCAGAACGGACAATGACTTAGATGCCAGTCATTGAAGTGAGGTGAAACAGTTTGATACTTAACTATGGCCAAGAACTTGATGCCTATATTCTTACTATCCAATTTAAGCAAATTGGCATGTTCAGAAAATGAACATTTCTAGTCCTAATTTACTCAATTAGAGTTTATATTAATTTATTGAACTTACATGCCAGGAATGAAAATATTTCTTTCCCCAACCTCACCTTTACTATCAGAAATACTCTCTCAGCTCTCATTTCATTAGACAATAAGAACCATGTCTTGCTGGTCTCCCTCTACCTGACAGGTTTTCTGTCTTCCATCCTGAATTTAACCAGTATTTTTGCACTTATTCTGATTTGATTTAATTTTTCTTGAATATGAATGACCCAAATGGTATATAGTATTTCAGTCACTTATAAGAATACAAAGAAGCATTACTTCTGTGTCGCCCATTTAGACATTGCAGTGTTTATCAGAGCTGGTAGGGTAATCCAGATCTCCCAAGGCTGGTTCAGAAGACATTCACTAGGCATATAGGCTCTGTAAACAATTAAGAAAGAATTATTTTGAAAGTCTAAGTGGTCTGTGTGTCTCACTGTCTGCAGTGTGGTAGCTGGTACATCAGAAATGAGAACATACACCTTCCACTCATTAAGAACCCACAGTCTCTGAGTGCTGTGTTTTCTTTTTAGATACTATACATTTTTCAGTTTTGTATCAGGAAATATTTCACCAGGAAATAGTCATTTAACAAACAATAACCATAACAAAAGAAACAATATGAAACATCCAGGTTGCTGTGAAACTCATCCAGGCCTTTTCTGTCTTTTAATCTCTCACACAGAAATTGGAAAGCTTGTTCCTGAATTAAACACCATTGTCACCATACACTACAGATTTGCAGGTCGTTTAAATGGTTTTTGCCATTGGAGATGGATATTGGTGCACTTCAGGGGAAGTACAGTAAGGTTTATCCATTAGAAATACTGTTAGAATTGCCAGGATTCAAGCAAAGTGAAGCTTTAGTCTTTGATGTAGTCTAAACCTCCCCCTCTACTTCCTCTAAAAGCGTATTAGAGAAGACAGAGGACATTTTCATTGTCAGTAATTTCCTTCAGAGAACCAGTAGATTAACCATACATGGGAAGTTGTGTATACAGCCATTTTTGCTGTGAAAACACTGCACAGATAGTAAATGTAATTTTGATTCAGCAATAGATATCTGATTACAGTTACTCCCTCCTTGTTACTGTGTTGAACCTTGTTGACTTCCCAACATGGCATGTTCATGTCTGCTGAAATCAAGGAAGAAGAACAACATAGTCTGATGAATCACTTTCTAATATCTCTAATGTTATGCTTTAGATCTCCTTGTACAGTGTAAACCTAAAGTATTATCTTACATCTAGACCTTGAAGCATTCTTATTTACAGTGTGGCAAGATTAGTATCACCTGCATATCTCCAGTGGATTACTTCGGCTTTGTCAATGCATTTTAATTGCAAAGAGATACATTAAATACAGCCTAAAGTCAGATCTGTAACATTATGTCTACAGAGACTACAGAAGAAACAAAACTATTACAAGGGGAAGAATTATGTCAAGAAAACTTTAAATAGAAGTCAAAGTGATACACAACTCAGTTATATCCTATATTAACCTACTGCCTGAACTTGTGTCCCAAGACACTTGATAAGTGGATTGTTTATAAGAGTCACAAGGTATTCTTCCAAGGACAAAAAATAAATCTACTACCAACAATAAAAAATACATTCATTCCTGTAAGAAAAAAAAAATAAATGTTTGTTAAATAACTAACTGCGATTCTTTTCAATCATATTATTTACACTTAATGTTTACAGACTTTTTTCTGTAATCAGAAAAGATTGCAAGAATGTACTTGGTTCAGAAATTGGTAGACAAATGACCTGACCACATTAAAAATGTGTGGATAAAGTTTACAGTGATATTTGGAACAGTTTACAGTGATAATTGGGATTTTTTAAGCTACACTAAAATAGAGCCACTCCAAAATGAGGAAAAACTCTACCATTTCAGTGATATTTTTCCCCATTTCTGTTTAATAAATCCAGTTAAGTATAACTGCTTTTTTATAAATATATCATTCCAGTTTTTCTTTGATTTGCCAGCCTAAGAAATTTTGGTTGTGGTTTACAGTCCAGGAAGTTCCAACAAAAGTTTATAGAAAACAGACCAATATCATCACATAGGATATAAAATATAGAACACTTTGTAAAATCCACTTGAGATACAATAGATGACTCAGGTTTAGGATAAGTGTTAGCAGAGATAAGGATAGTAATGGATGGTAGAGCATTGTTCAGAATAATCACTTAGTTACGGGAAGAATCTTCCCAAAATACATAGCATATGGGCCAGGGTGCTTCATGCTCTTATCAGCTCAAACTCAGACCTAACTCCCAGGTTATAAGTTTGTATTAACTCTCAAGAACACTATCACTATTCATGTAGCCCAGAAATGATGGCAATTTCAGTACAAAGCATCCTGGCTCTGATACAGGCTTTGTGTGGGACCCTGGGCATGCTGCCCAAAATCCTGCTCTCAAGTTCCTGACTAACAAAATGAGGATTGTCATCTCTCTGTGTCAAGGAGCTGCACTGAAGATAAACCTGCTGCTCCCTGAAGAACACATATATTGTTTAGTGCTCAGGGTATGGTCAAGAAACAAATTGATCAAGTAGGGTTAATGATTGGACTTGATGATCTTGAATGTCTTTTCCAACCTAGATGATTCTGTGATTCTAAGAAACTTCATCCAGTATAAAAACCAGGGACGAGGGCTATGGAGGATTAGTCAGAGAAGGAAGTTACGTGCTCCCTGGAGAGCCAATGGGGAGAGCTAAAAACATCTATATGCCCGGTCAGTAACTTAACTTGTTTGTAATAAAATCTGAACAATTGGTTAAGTTTTGAGCCACATGAAACACTATTGGGTTCCCCAGATATTTCTGTCAGCCAAAAATTCTCTTCAGAGCACAGGCACCTGAGTGAACAAGATCTAGCCTTTGAAAATGCACTTGGTGGCTGCAGCAGCAACCATATTTGTACGGTAGCACTCATCCAGAGGACAGTTTTAGGAAGCTTCTAGTCTGTAATCGCTCATACTAAAAGTTGATCTATCCCAGCTAACAGGGGGCAATGTAAGTTCCTCCCCAGTTAGTTTCACAGTGAGCAACAATTTATGACTTATGCTTTTTGAGACATAGGTGTTATCCTTCCTTCATTTTTCTTTCAGCCATTCAGGCAACCACTTTTACAAAAGTAAAGAAACAAAACAAAACCACTTTCAAACTTTTCACAGACTTTTAGCATCTACAGCATCTTCCAAAAATGATCATGAAGAAAAACAAGTGATGAACAAGCTCCTATTTTCCTGTTTTAAGTAATCTGCCTCCTGGTTTCATTCAATGCTATCTATTCTATGAACAAAATGGTGGTAGGGACAGGGAAGAAACTGCTTATGTTGAAAGAGAAGGAGGTTAGAAAGAGGGCCAATATTGATCTGTGTTATTGTCAACAGTTTTTGAGAGAAATATCAAGACAGTGGCAATTACAGAAGCCTTGCTGTGACACATAAAAATAATTATTGCTGCCACAGAGAAATAAGCATACAATAAATTATTACATTATGTTCTTTTTTATTTATTTATTTATATTTTTCTTACAATCCCTTAGTTCTAAAGAAAATAAAGATACCAGGAAACAAACATTGTTTTGTAATTGTAATATTCCAAAATATTTAAAGAAACAACAACATCTGGAAGATTTGAGAATACAATTAGATGAATTTCCTAGTAAAATAACCTCTGTGTAGACACTCAAAATTAAATATAAACCACCTTCAACTTACAGCTGAATGAAGATACTGGAATACAAGATACTGAATGATTTTTTTCTGTATCTGTTAATTTTAACATTTTCTTATTTTTCCTCAAGTATCCTCCTATACAGAAAGATGATAACATAGTTAGTTACTGCTGAACTGACATTTTTCTCAGATTATTTGATACAATAGCAGCATTGGATGAGATGCACAGTTTTACTTAGCTGCTTCTCACATGCATAATTATCCAGATGTCAAACACAGCCATTATAGAGTCATAGCTATAAAAATAAAATAAAAAAAAAAAGAAAAAAAGTGAATACATCTGTTCTAAGAAGCAAACAAAACAAAACAAAGCAAAAAACCTACCTTAATGAAAAGGCATCTGTCACTTCCTTAGAAAGCCACAATTCTCAACATTACAAAAAGGCTGACAAAAAAAAAAAAAAAAAAGGATCCAGTACTGATAAAATTTAAAATAACTACACAATCTCTGTGCTTATTCTTCACAAGATTCTCAGGAATTCCTAACAATGTATGGTACATGGAATGTATGCTATTTCCACACAAAGCAAACAACAGTATGGTTCTGGTTTGGGCCATACAGTAATTAGATGATCAGTACAGGCAACTGTAGCTAAATTTAACCTAAGAAAAGATACATAGATAAAATATATCTCTGGGGGTTCTTTCAGTGTGGCTGTGTATAAAAATGAAAACAACTTTAATTTTGAAGAAAAGACATATTAACCACAAAGTAAATAAAATTTTTCTGGGTCCATTCTTACCTAAAAGTTGATAGTGATTGCAGCAGCTACATACTCAATATGATAGAAAAAGCAGAATTAACAAAATATATTATATTACTTGCTTTATATATAGTTAATATAATTATTTTTTTTACATTGTGACGGAATGCGAGATTAACCCACATTTTGGAGCGTGATGCATGCTTTAAGTGTTGAAAAAATATTTGATAACGATACATAACAATATGTCTATACATATTCTAGACATTTAGCTTTGTGCTGCTTACAAATAGTGTGTTAAGGCTGCATGAACACTATATTAAAGGTGAAAACTACATGTACAGGTTTCCTATTAACATAGTAGTCCTGCGTGTATTATTCTTTAGCATGGTGATGCTATCACTGTCTGAGCGTGGGACTGATTCCCACACACATTCTTTCCGACACAACTGAGGTCCCACATGGCCTCTGGCTGCCAACACAGAAAAGCACGTGTTCCCCCAAGCTTCACATCATATCTGCCAGCCCTGTGGTGATATCCCCAGCACCTCAGGAGATTTCAAAGGGCACCTGATGACTGGGTCTTGGCAAGCAAACCAAGCTGTAACTGTTAGATGTCTACATCTCAGACTAAGCTTCACTCAGCTATAGCCCACGGAAGCAATCCAGTGGGTAGCTGAACTGGCTTTGTATAGCACAAAGAAAAGTTTGAAGATTTATTTTTACTTTTCATGACACTCCAAAGACCATAGCAAATTTAAAATATAACTTCCTTGAGCCAAAGCTAGGGAGGACACCTAAATGTCCCCCATCACCCTAATGCCACCATCTCACTCTTTTGAGACTGTGCTTAATGCTCTGCCAAAGAGAGCTCTTTTTGCAACTTGCAACCTTACACAGCAAGAAAAAAACAAAACAAAATAAACCAGAAAACTACAAAAAGTTCTACTTCTCACTCTTGCCTTTCCATTTATGGTGGTACTTACAGGAATTCCAAGGCTGAGTGAAATAAAGATCATTGTTTGAGTTCCAGAGGAACAATTAACAAAAGGAATCACTAAGAGACAGCTGCAGCAATTTGGCGGCCAGAAGGTGTAGCCAGAGTACCTTTGGTGAGATGGCCAGTAAAGAGTAATTATCTATTACCAAGTCAATTGATAAACTCGAACATGATGAGGATTATTACATATTTATCTTGTGATATTCTAGTAGCGATGAAAATAGATTATACTTTGTTAAACCACGGAGTAAACAGCACCATAGCTCCAAATTTGTTGCTCCACTTGGTGAGACAACATACACCTAAATAGTACTAGGACATCTTACAACAGTTATTCCCCCATTTAACACAAAACCAGAGAAGATTGCTTAGAAATGAAAGTCAAAGGGTGTTGAAATACTATGAAAAGAAAGAGAAGTCTTGCTGTGGGCTGTCCAATTAATTTTGGTCAGTAAACTGTGCAAAAATTCTGTTCCCCTGTCCAATTTAGTATTGTCTGGCTGTCAGGTTAGATCAATTCTAATTAGAATTTGCTACTTTTCCTAAATTTTCAAGTGATCAGTCATGCTGAAAGTATTCCAGGAAGTCAAAGTTTCATTCAGGCAAAAATCAGAAGTGGAAAGTTGTCCTGCTTTATTATTAGACTTGAAGACAGATACTTACCAAAAAAAAAAATAAAATCCAACCTTATAAAAAAGTTATTATCCATGTTCTACTTAACATTTCTTGGCCTGACATGTTATGTTAATTTGTTAATCAGTGTTTTGTCTTTGAGAATGGTCCCAAAAGCTTTCAGACTTTTCTTCTTATAATCTAAATTATTTAACTTCCATATTCTTTTAAATCTGACATGGGCATAAATCTCATAATATATATAGGATACTTTTCACACTGCTTAAATACTGTTTTGTTCATTCTTATAGTACATACTACTGACTATAATGTTCTTGTCCATACCTTATCAAAGTTCAGCATCCAAAAAGATCCCACTAGAGCATCTCCTTCACCCAGAGTAAGAACATTATCAAAAAAATATTGTTTCATGACTGAAACCCCTTTCACACTGCCCAAGGCAATTCATTTCTAATTTCCCTTTTCTATTATAGCAATTAAAATAAAAGAAATATTTAAAATTAGGCAAGCTTCTATAATATAGTTATTTTCTAATTTAGCCAATAGAATTATTTTTTAGTAGTCAGGGCATGACACTACACCCATGTATTACATTTCCTCAATTGCTTCACTGACATTCAGTACATATGCTCAAATAATACTTCCAACATACATATTCTTTAGAAATGTTCTACCATGGTTGTAACCTCTTCTGAATTTGTGGTTCTGCATAGCTGGAGAACTTTCTAGGTCTGCTCATCCTCAGTGCTTAGAATAAATGAACGGTGTACTCCGATATGACTATACTCATTCCATCACTTGGAAAGCTGTTATATTATAAATCTGATAAAGCATTAGTCCAAGGTAGGAAAAGCTCTCTGACAAGGAATTCAGAAATTGGGAAGTCAATGAGGAAGGTGATCAAGAAGCAATCATAGGATTATTTAGGCTGGAAAACCCTTAAGATCATTGAGTCTAACAGTTACTCAGACATTACCAAGTCTACCATTAAATCGTGTTCCTAAACCACATCTACCCATATTTTAAACAGCTCACAGGATTATAACTTGAACACTTTCCTGCACCAGCTGTTCCAGTGCTTGACGAATCAGATGACGACAAAAGAAGAATAAGAAAAAACAATAATAGTTTTTAGAGTATCTGGGGCTAAGCAGGTACTTGGGCACAAAGCTCTCTTCCTGTTTGGGCTCACTTGTGAGTGAAGGACAAGGGGAATTGCAAATCCAGATATCCATCAGCTCATATCAACAAGGGAAGATAGAGGCAGATTGAGAAGTGGAACTTGGTCTTAATCACAGAAGAGAAGTTATTTATAATTCACAAAATCTGTTCTTTGTACAGGAGAAGAACAATGGTTTCCATCCGGGAAAGGGGTTGCAGAGGGAGGTGGAAAATCATTATCTGATATGGAGGTTGCCTGGAGCCAGGTGCTGAATAGATATCTATATATAATAGATATATATTTTAAAATAACATAAAATCTTGAGGTTCGTACAACAAGATGGATTTATTGATCTTTATTCACAAGTTCTAGATATCAACAAATTTCTATGACTATATGACTCACAACTTCCCTGAATCATAATTATCTAGATAAATCTGATTTACAAGCTGTGGAAACTGTGTTATCGTTCACATCTGTTGCAGTCACTCCTCATTTTCTTCCATCACCTGAATCATACTGTGATATAATTGATAGTGGATTGGATATATTAAGCAGAAGGCACATTGCACCAAGAATTATAAATTAAAAGAAAATAATAATTACATCTAAAACTCAAACTTAAATCTTCAATTGATTTCACATGTTTTTCATTAGTGAATAGATTTTTATAGCATATAAGTAACATTTATGACATGAATCATTTACAGATCCAACTGAAAGAATGAACAGGCAAGAGAATTGTTTCCAAAGGTTTTCAGGGTATGGCAGACCTGAGAACAAACAAACAAAAAACGTCTGCCTTATCCAAAACTGCAAATATTAAGATCACTGAGTTACAAATTTAAAAGACTGCTTTATTATGTATTGGTATCTGTATTTTGCATTGCTGCTAACATGCAAAACAGATTAAAGTCTACTGCAGTAATTTTATTTCTAAGAAATAATATTAAAATTTAAATTCCAATAAAATTAATGTAGTTAATCAAATTTTAAAGAAAACTAATCTAAATAAAATGCTTATTTCTAGGGCATCAGAAGTACCTTTTTTTTCTTATCAAAACATAACTACACTACTACTTATAGGCTATGAAAAAACTTACCTTTACAAATTAATGACAAGTCATGTTACTAAATTCAAGAAACGTGTAATACTAATGATTTACAGAAGAGACCTAGTTCAGATGTCCTACTGATATATATTGACACAGCTATATTTACTTTATCTACATTACTTATTTCCAATATTCTAGTATGGCTTGTTGTATCAAATAATTTATATTTAACAATTTTCATGTGTCGAGTTTTAGAAAAAGAATTTAAATGAAAGAGTATATTTAGCAGCTTGGTTTCATAAAATCAACAGAAAACTTTTCACATCTCATACTTCTTTTCCCACTGGGATTATTTTTAAGGTCATAGGAACAGAAAAAAAAATAGGAATAATTCCATGCAGCCATTGATCTTAATACTGCCGTTTAATTGAACAAATTTGCACATAATCAAGACTTGTTTGTTTTAATTAAAACGGACTGATTTGGGATTTTTGAAACACAAAGAAGTTTTAATATTTTTGTCTTTTTCACAGGATCACAGAATGTTATGGGTTGGAAGGGAACTCTGAAAATCTAGTCCAACCCCCCTGCCAGAGCAGGACTAAACTAAAGAAGATCACGCAGAAATGCATCCAGACAAATCTTGAAAGTTTCCATAGAAGGAGATTCCACAACCTCTCTGGGGAGTCTATTCCAGTGCTATACAACTCTTACAGTAAAGATCTTCCTAATGTTGAGGTGGAACTTCCTGTACTCAAGATTGAATCCATTGCCCCTCATCCTGGCATAAGTGCAAAGAGGTTGTCCCTGCTTGCTTGACACCCAGCCCTCATGTATTTATAGACATTAATTAGATCCCCTCTCAGTCTTCTCCTCTCCAGACTAAAAATATCCAGGTCTCTCAGCCTTTCCACATAAGGCATGTATTCCAGCCCCTTAATTATTCTTGTAGTAATGATGAAGATAGGATCATCACAGGTTCAAAGATTCAAAGATTTAAGTTTGGAAGGGACCTCAGGAGATCTCTATTTTAACTTCTTGCTCAAAGCTGGAGCACCTCCATTGTCAGACCAGGTTGCTTAGTTTAGTCCAGTCAGGTCTTGAAAACTTCTCAAGGTCACAGACAGCATAACATCCCTGGGCATCCTCCTCCACTACTACACTGTCTTCCTGGGGGAAAAAAGTCTCTCATAATACCCATCCTGTACCTCTTATGTCTCAAGTTATCTCCACTGACTCCCATCCTTCCAGCATGCTCCATGTGAAGGGACTAGATCCATCACCTGTAGACTTCTCCCTAAGTACCAGGGATGCCATTAGGTGCCCTCCAGCCAACTCTTCTCCAGGCTGAACAAGCCCAGATACCTCAACCTCTTTTCACAGGGCAATCACCCACCAATGTCTGGTAGCCCCCCAGTTTATTAATGTCTCTCCTATACAGCAGGACACCAAACTGGAAACAGTACCTTAGATGCGGTGTTATGAGTGTTGAGTAGAGGTGGTTAATCATGTAGTAAACCACTAAGTAGCCCCTTCTGAAATATTTCTTATAAAAGCATAATTTGTTTTTTCTCAAAACCCAAGAAAGATGAATAATATATTGAAAAACATTCTTTCCAAAGTCTATTTTCTATAAATTTACCTCTTGTTTTCAGATGTGACAGTGCAGATTATTTACCTTCCCTGAAAATTTATTCTGTTTGGCTTTCAGCCCTGACTATGCACTAATAAATGAATGTTAAATCCCCATAGCCACCTGTGTATCTCTTATCCTCTGATATTTCCTCAGATGAGCCTTATAAACCAAGCTAAAGCAGCACTACACTTGTTTCCTTGAAGGTATGTCTATCATTTGACAATTAAAAAAAAAAAAAAATCCTGATCACAGTTTGTTACAGGATTTTACAATTTCAGACTAAAAAAACACCAATGACAAAAACAAAACAATACAACAGATAAAACAAAATAACAAAAATACAAAGCCCCATAAATACATTAAAATAAAAAAATATAAAAGAAGATTAAAGAACCCACAAAATAAGTTTACAAGGCAGATTATGTCTTCTCTACTGGTATATGGTGTGGATTTTTTCAGAGATAAGGGATGGTTTTCTCTTTGGAAGATTGATTTTATCCCTGTTCTAATTTTGTCAAATGATTGTAAAATAGCTAGTTGGAAATGTTGTTAGGGCACAAACATTACTAATCTAAATTCATTTGCTGTCTTTAAATATACATGTATGAGCAACTAGAATTATGTATGACTGCTGACTTCATTCACAGACTTGAGGTCTGCAGGCTGATAAAATCCTGAGCAATGTTGATTAGGAGTTTGAGTACCTTGTGATAATTTTTCTAAATTATTTTTCTCATATCTGTCCAGGAGATAGGTTTTTTATCTCCATATGAAAATCTTTCTGTAATCTTGTCATATTTTTTACTCATAAGTTCAGATGCAAAAAAAAAATAAAATTCTGATTGAAGAATTACCTATCATCTCCTACAAAACACTTTTCTTTACCTTTACAAACAAATAATGTATAAACAAATAAAATTTATGTCTAGCCATCTAGTTGCCATATTTAGAAGTTTGCAATTATAATATTCCATAGCAACAATATGGAAGATAAGTCCATTGAGGACTTTTTCAAAGGATTGTTTTGTTTTTCATATGTCTAATTCAAACCTAGCTTTACTGTTAATTGTGGTGCATATTGCATCAATAACTGTAGAAAGAAATCAGAACCAAAATGTAAAGTATACTGATACATCTCACAAGTTATATTTCAGTGTCGAAACCCTATTTGTTTAGATAATGGATATGCACAACGTGAGTCACTTGAGGTCTCATTTTTGAAGGCTTGATTAAAAAGATGATTTTGCAAAGCAGGAACCAAGACCTTTCTTTCATTATCCAATAAAGTCACTCTCTGTACTCCAACCGCTACACATAAAGCACTTTATTCATAAAGCAAAAGAATTGCACGTGATGCTTCTTCATTGGACTCAAGTGTCCTGCACAGTGTCTGTGGAGAGGCTGTGAGAAGTGAATTGTACCCTCTCAGCTGTGTATAATGAAAAATAAGATGCACAAATATTAACTTGTAATAAAACATCAAGTAAATTATAATTAATCTGATTAGAAATAGTGAGAAGCATATTAGACAAGATTTATGACTACTCTTTTTGTTATTATTTACCCTTTCTGTTCTGCTGTTTCCACCTTGGTCCCAGGCTGTTCCTGACACCTGGTCATCCATTCATTCCCCCATGATGATCTGGTGGCACTCTGTGACAGATTTCTGTCATCACAGATCGCCAGCTTTTTCTACAGAACTGGTAGAAAAACTCAGTTTCCAGTAATCCAGATTCATAGCTGCTGTCTTCCATCATCCTGAAGTTGCTTTCCTTTAACTCATTCCCAGTTCTATTCTGGTAGACAATGAAACTCTATGCATTTCACTAAGTTATATGTGACTTTTAAATTATCGGAACATTAATCTATGAACATTTGACTGGAAAGGGAAAACGTCCTTTCTGACTCAGCTAATCTGTCAAAGAGGCTAAACTCCATCTTGGTCTCAGAGGATAGAAGGCAACAAACAAAAATCTTGAGCTGGGAGGATGAAAGCTGCTGATTGGGGCCACAGTCATGTAACAGAAAGATCAATGATCTTTCCTCCTTTTACCTGTTTTTACCATTTCAGTTTACCTTCTGACTACATGTTAATCCTCCTACTTCTCCCCATGCATCCTCACCACTTAAAAGACAGGCTTAAATAAACCATCTTTATCTTCACTGTCTGGATCTCCCCATATTTCTGCTCCTTATGACTCTGACATCTCATTCTAGTTCCCCATTTTCACCCTCAGAATTCCACTTAAGTTTTGTTATACCTCTTGATTCTGAACTTTTATATATGCAAAATTCCACAAAGGACTATGTAAATAAAGCAATTGATGACAATCTGCTCCTCCGGGTCTTTTTGCATGAGATGAAGATGTGCTAGGAAAATAAACCCAGCATTTTAATTGGAGCTGCTTATGCTCTGCATTGTGTCATGTAATGCAGGAATTAATCTCATTTTTTCCTAAATATATCTTCTAGAATTCCAACATTAGTTTATGCAGAAAGATAACATAGCAAATAGAATCTTTCACTGAAGTTAAGCATGTCCCTGTGGTTGTTGAACTGTATTTTCTAGGATTTCTAAAAGCACAGTGCATTTCAAAAAGGGATATGACATATGTAAAATTCCACCATTGTTTATTACTGATGATTTAAATTAACACATATTGCTAAGTGCTTATTTTCCAGAAGTCAGGACTGCTGAAAATGGAATCAAATTCCAATGCAACTTGCCCATCTGATAGAAATTAACCCTTTAAACTGAAATACATCAACAGTGGGATGGAAATACCTAGTCAGCTAGATGGTGAGGGAACAAGAAAACAATCACAATTGATTTGAATAGTAGGTTATTCTATGACCATGCACATGCTCATAAATGTAAGCTTTACTTGACCACCATACATTATATGGATCTTATAACTGCTGAAATGGCAATTATTTTACATTTCTTATCCAGTTTTTCACTGTAACTGAAATTTGGGTTATAAGGGCCTAGATAAGATTTTCTTTTGGTTCTAGTTAGATTCTGATTTGCATGGTCCAAATTCTTCTTAGGCAGTGAGTGAAAACCCAGAGTAAAGTTTAGCCAAGAATTTCAAGGAGTCAGAAGCAAATTTTTAATGAGTTAGGCTTAAAAAAATGAGCTACATTTTAATTTCATCTGAATTTTCCCAACAAGTAAAAGGACATCTATAAAAGCAGCTCCTTGTTATAAAAGGTCCCCTATGAATTACATGGTTAATAAAAAGTCTGTCACACCACCAGTCCTCCCTAAAGTACCATTCTTTCTGGGCAGCTATTCATAAGGTACATGTTAATTCAGAAGGATATTAATTCGGGTGGAATGCACCTGTGTTGTGGGTTTTGGAGGAAGAGGACGTAGGTGCATTGTAATTTACAGATATTTAAGAAGTGTGAAACATTGTTTTGAAATAAAGTTGGATTAGATTATCTTTTAAAAAAAATAATATCTAAATGGGAAATCAGTGGACTAATGGTTATTTAAATAACTTTGAATCTCTTTGAAGAATCATATTATACTTATAAAATGACCTCTCTTTGTACATCAGCAAACAAAGGAAGATCTTCCTAAATATGTACATCACTTCAAATTAATCTTCTGCTTCCTCCAGCCTTGTTTCCTTTAACCTCACACCAACACCGGGTAATCTGCCTGCCACTGCCTTGTCTATCTCTTGTAGGTGACTGAATCCTCCATTCCTCTAAAATTCGACTATTAAACCTATTATCTTCTGTTTGGGAGGACCGTTCTCTCTTGCCTCTCACATTGAGGGATTCCTTGGCTCCAACTTCCTATGCCATGAACTACTATATACTCCTCTTTTTTCTTGCTGCCACTTGAAGCCATAGATAGAAGTGATTCTTTAACTACCCTCATCTTCTTCTTATCAATGAACCAACTCAAAGTGGTCCACTGAGGTTGCTTTGCATAACAGTATCCACGCATCTTTGCTAATTTAAGCAGCTAAACTCGTAGCATTAAGGGCTTTTATTATACAAATCCATTAGGCAAACAGTCATCTTAGGACTAGAATTCAAGACAACTCTGTTTTGCATAGCATCTTCTGTGAAAGAAGACGTTATTTGGTTTGTTTTTGGTTTGTTATTTTTTTAGTAGGCCAGAAGAAAAGAATATTAAAAAGTGAGTTTTCATTGCAGACTTAGAAACTCCACTGAAGTTATTTTTTCAAGTATTTTTTTGTCAAAATTGAATTTTGAAATAAGATTACAATTTATTTTACATTTTGAAATGAAAAAATGCCTTTAAAACCTCTAAAATACTCCAAAGAGGTAAAAATGTTTCAATGATATGATTTCAAAATGTTTGATTAACTATATCATTGCCCTATAAATACATGAGTGACTTGAAAATCTGAATCAGAGAAGATTTGGGACTTCCTCCCTCCCTCCCTCCCTCCCATCCAAAATCCCCTTGCTCCAAAGCAATGCCACAATAAACCTGTGCTAATTTGTCCACTACAGATTAAAGTTCCTCGAAGAGAAGACTTGTGACCTTCCCTGCTGCTTTCTCACTATTTCCCCTTGTTTTTCAGGACACTGAAGTGTTTCCTAGCTTATAGGTACATGGCTAAACCACCCTTGGCTGCAGCTACAGCAGGAGGTATATGAAATTCTAGTAATGAATTAGGGTGATGGCATTACTAGCATAGTCAAAGCATCTAAAGTACTGCTTTTCAGTCACTACTTTCTGCTAGGATAAATGTGTCCACACACATTCTGCAACTATTTTCTTTCATACTCATGAAAGAAAGAGTAATGAAAATAGCAAAAATGGCAGAATTACCACTAGACGATTGAGGAAGGAAGCCAATTAATCTATGCAAGTTGGAATTAGTCAGACTGCCTTACACTCTGATATACTTCTGTGCCACACTCTAACAGATGTGTTACTTACAAAAGTAGCCAGAAACATCTGCTTACTATTCATTTTCCACAAGCAAAAATTATGCTTCATCTCTTGAATATACACATAAAGGAAGCTTCCTGCTGTTTTACAATTGTAAAGCCACAAGACAGAATCTATGGTAATTTGCAAATTGGGAAAACTTATAATTGCAATAACAATTGCTAGTAAAGTCTGAAATAAAACTGTTCATTAAGTAAGGACAGAGGAGTCAGATCTTACGAATGGAAATTAAAAAATACTTTAAAATGATATGAGGATGTTTCTTTAATGAGGCTAATGCATATGTGCCTGAAAGGTTATTTTAATTCTGTTTAGATTTGCCTGACTTTGCTAAGCAAAACGTTTTTCACAGACTCGCCCCAAACTGTCTAATCTCAAAGTCTCTAGAATCCCGAATTCCAGAAATAAGTTCACTATCCTAAAATCTGCAGTCTGTCAGGGAAAAAAAAAACAACCAAACAAAACCAACAAAAAAAAAACAACATACGGATCCCCCCAAAAAAACTCCAAACCAAACTCACAAACAAACAAAATGCACACAACCACCCAAAAAAACTAACTAACTTGGAAAATAAGTGTTTCTACAGAATACCGAGAACTTCAAAGGCGTTACTTTTTTTACTTATACTTGCATAAGGACAGAAAATTTATTTTAAAGAACATGAAATATACCTAATTTTGGGAACAGTCATATTGAATGGGTCACCCTGCAGCACAACAAAAACCTTCTCAGCCCACAGCCCCATAAACAATGACAGATTTAGAGGTTCTGACTTGAGACCTTCTTTCCCACCTGATCATATAGTGACCTACACCAAAAAAAAATAAAAT